>JAHWFP010129195.1:0-21567 GCA_023313725.1 Lithobius niger | reverse complement strand
GAGAGAGACGAGGTTGAGGGGAGAGAGACGATGTTGAGGGAGACACACGAGGGTACAGGATAGAGACGAGGATTTAGTTGGGACACGACTTCGATATTTTAGAGACATACGAGTTTCAGACCAAGTACCGCAACTGAAAGATTTGGAACTTTAATTCCTTCTCCTATTTGGAAAGTGTGGTGGAATTAAAAATAAAACAATTTGTGCACCTTGAACAAATTGAAAACAATACCATTCTTAGTGTCCCATGTTTAGAAAGTCATCCTATACAGCATATCCCAAATCTGCCGAAATCTGAATCTGGAACCATTGAAAAGAAAATCTGCAAATTTACATAAATTTACATACTTAAGACAAAACGTTTCATTGGCCATGGGACGGTCCCTATTTAAGATACACAACTGTGATTCGCATTGCTGGAAAGAACATATCACAACCTTTCAGAAGATCCTAAGCACGTCCATCTAGGGTAATTGTAGAGCTCATAAAGTGCATTTCGATATCGAAATTACCATACTCTTTTACTGCTACGCCATTACGACATGACCTTTTAATGGGCGTAGGATAATCCCTGTTTAAGAGACAATATTGTGATTAGCATTGCCAGAAAGAATACATCAACACCTTTCTTTTCTGAAGTTTGCATAAAATGACAAATTTGGACTATATGGATTAACTTTACCATAAAAGTGAATAGGACCTTTCCTTCAGAAAATGTAATTCTGTTTCAGACTTGCATTCTGTTTTTTTTCTATCTGATCAGCGGTTAAGACGTTAAAGCATAAAAAGTTATGCAAACATGTACGCAAATTAGCAGTTATTTTCTTTTTTGTGGGGGGGGGGGGATGTCCCGGATTCGTATTTCGGAT
The DNA here is from genome assembly GCA_023313725.1 of Lithobius niger. Taxonomy (NCBI): domain Eukaryota; kingdom Metazoa; phylum Arthropoda; class Chilopoda; order Lithobiomorpha; family Lithobiidae; genus Lithobius; species Lithobius niger. Next base: position 20,698 of record JAHWFP010129195.1, on the reverse strand, counting down.
ATGGAGTTCAGAACGAAGTTCTAGACATGAGACAGTAGGAATGGTTTTAATTGCAATTGTATCAGTGTTGGGATATATCCACCACACTACATTGGCAACAACTAGTTCTAGGAAATGCTGCAGCAATGCCTGCTGAAGTTGAGGCGTGGAAGCGTAAGGATCGTGAGTGTAAAGTTATGCTGCGCCACTTTATTTCTACAATTTGAACAGGTGAATCTTGCGAAATAAACATGGCAAACTTTCGACAGGAAGGACAAGGGGAAGGCGTTAACTATATTCGTAGAATCGGAGGAATACACGAAGCATACAAAAGGACACGTAATAATCGAGGGGCAAGATTGCATCTGAATCTAGAATGTACGTTCGATACTGCAAGAGAAAAATACTAAGAGGAGGACGAGCTTGAAAATTGGAACTTGGCTCAAGATGAATTTTTAGCCAGCCTCGCAGGATGTAACTGAAAGGTCTGGCCAAACTTTCAGGTTGTAGTCATGATCAAAAATAATAATAAAAAGTCCTACGAACATAAATGCAGCCGTCTTAATTATTGTCACCAAAATATGAAACATTGAAATTTCCGTGTAACTTCCCACCTAATCTTTCCAAACCACTACTCTTGGCACACTTGTCTTGCAAATTCGTTACTTCGTAAAGTAAATGCTAATTTTATGTCCCACACGTAACTTTGTAGATGGGCCGTATGGAGGTGGAGGGGGGGAGGTGCAAGGTGGTTTGGGAGGGGGATATCTTTAGTAGCTTTACTGAAAAAAACGTTACATCACCATACAGAACACCAGAAATTATAATTTGGCATTGTGGAAGATAGAAATTTGTGGGCTTCTGCTTTTTGTGACTATACAAAATGCGCTCGATGTGTCCACCATGCGATCCAACACTGATCTTGTCATCGGCTGACTAACGTGTTCAAATACACAGGGATCATACAGCAACACTCGATAGCCCGCTGATGTAGTATTAGTATTACTACTATGTATTAATGTGCTTAGTACAGACTACAGATTAAGTAATTCTTGAAAAGTGGCATAATGTATGAATAGGATGAACGGAAAGGAGACGACTTGACTTGAATAATGCCGAACAATTTAGCCCCGAAAGTAGGTGAGTGCATAGCGCTATATTTTAAAATAATTTTGAAAGTTGGAATATGATTTTTACATGATTTTACGTATCTAATGGTTGAATACAACAGTTAGGTTTCAACGTTGACTAAACAGTACTGGAGCACCGTGGAATATGAAACCTTACAGGAAAGTTTATTTATGGTGCTTTGCTGTTTTGAGTTCGGATCAGTTAAACCTTACCTTAAGCATCAAACGAGTTCGTTTTTGTTTTCTAATTCGTGATACTTTGACATACCAAGAAGTTGGTTTTCTATGCTCGTTGCAAAAACACTGAATTTCGCTCGCACATTCAGTGCAAGTCTTTGGTTTGGAACCTGGTTTGTCCGCTCCTCTTTCAGCGGCTTTGTCCTTTATTTGTAATTTAGGACAGTAAGCCAAATGGGCAACTGACATTTTAGCTCTAACACGGGAGAGTGACGTGATACCATTCCATAAACCAATTAGTAATAAGGATAATGATTCCTCTTCACGTTTACTGAAAGTGCAGATAAATTGTTGGCTCACCAGCATTGTTAGCATTTGTTTAATCTTCAGTTTACGCCTTGCGTCTGGCGTTTACTGACTGGCATTGTAGCATAAAAACAGTATTTAAAACAATGTAAAACAATAATACGGATCGTTCAGGGCCTTGTACACGTTGTGTATTATTTCTTAGAGTGGGTGCATGGCATTTAGCCGAGGCCCCAAATAAAGTATTATTCCCCTCGTAACTCCGGGACTGGACGACCAATTGAAATTTTTATTTCTATAAAGGGCACGTTTCCGGAAGTTGATGTGTCAAATGAGCTTAAGACTTAGCTTTCTACGACAAATGGGGGAGGGGGGGGGTAATGAGGTTTAATGGACAAATGGTTTAATCTGTAGAGGCCATTGTATCAACGTGTCCATAGTGCATCATCATCGTATTAGACAAAAATGAAACTCACGATTCTAGCTTAGTCCAGATCTCCAATGTGACAAATCGGAAATAAATAAAAATTTGGTGCTCGTGTTGTCTAAGTCCGACAAAACTCGTATACCAAATTTCAGTGGAAAATGTTTAAAGACGGTGGAGCAATTAAGCATCGAAATTTCGGTTTTAACTTGGGACACCGAGGTCAAACCTTACAGTAAAGACTATCGCTTTTACTAATGTACAAGAAACGAGTTAATGAAAATGTAGCTCTGCTGTGTCAGGATCACCAACTACGGTTTGGGAGTAATTGGCTATAGTGAAGACCCAATTCGTTCAAACCACGAATCAAACAACGCTCAAGCTCCCGGATACTTTTGACGACCATATGTCTTTTTTAAGTCTTTTATGCTGCTATTGTTTTAAGCTGTAAAATACTGCAGCATGGTGGTGCGTTTAAAACAAGAATATTCCTCTTCGAGCTACCAAATATAAAGAAATCTTTCTCTTAAGCGCGAATACAAGAAGGCAGAGAAAGCTTTAATTTCCGCTTGATTTGATCTGAATAACAAAATGTTTATTTTGTTCGGCTTTCGACGGCTTAAAATATCAAGAGAAAGGAAATAAAACACTGATGTAAGCACACAAAAAATCAAAGTAGCGGTGGGAGAGCCCCCTAAAAAAATATATATATTAAAACCGAAACAGTCAAATCGTATGATTCACTGTGCTCAAATGGAAGAGCACGGTATTGATTAAAAAGTAGTGGAGAACACGGTACAAAATCGGTAAAAAAAAAAGAAGGAAAGAACACTCCGCATCTCGTGAGTCACCTCAGAGGTCAAACGAGAATGCAAATTAGCACAATCAATTGTGGCACCAAAACAAAAAGCTAACGAAGAGATTGTACTATATGCGAATACAATGAAGCGATACATGAAAAACTATTGTACGGGTACAGCTAATAATATATCGCGCATCCGCTTACTAAATTCTGCTCAGTTAATGCATAATCTTCGCTTTTTACGGCACATTTGCCTTTCAATACCAGTAACTATGGCAACGAAGCACAGGAAATTCCAGTTTACTGAGTCACACGAAGTTCAATGCGTTCTGCGTTGCGGCCTCCGTTTGTAACAGGAAGAAAATGATTACTACTGTGTAGACATGGTGGACTGATTTCTAAATGCAGCATTCGACCAATGGGCGCCATGTTACAACTGAATTTTTATTGCGAAATGAAGTGTTCTGCCGTCGTTTGATTAGCGCTAGGAGTCGTTCTTCAGGCAAATTTAGCGAGAATTAATGACACATTGAAATAATGTTTAAATATATTGTTGTAAGATTGTTAAAGAACATTTAATTGTTTATGCATTGCTGCGTTGTCTTAGGGAGAAACTGGCAACTTTTGAACAAGTAAAAGTTAGTATAGGAAATAGCGATTGGCGAGCGAGAAGTTAATGGTGTAAAAGCAGCCTTACGGTTTGTTTCCCACCGCAAAATTCGCTATACGAAAAGCAATAACAAAAACTGAAGACTGCAGAAAAAAAAGTGCAGCGCCATCATCCATGCTTACACACAAACATTTTTTGATTTGTCATCATATCTTGGAAACAAACTTTGCCAATAAGCGACGATAGCTCTTGATGCTAGTTCACGGTAGCACGTTTAGGGACAGGCGACCGAAATAAAAAGCTTGAATAATACACATAAAAAGAATTAAATAAGCATGCACATCGGAGCAATTTTTTTTCCTTTTAGTAATAATATTGCGCCCCTGAGCTCGTGCTGCTTCTGACACTCGTTCAGGCCATGTTGACTAATGGCTCCTTAACTGAACGAAGCAAGAAGTCGCAAATGAATGGAAGCGGAAATGCGACTTTCCTTTTGTGGGAGGAGCGGAGGAAAATGTAATAGCAAATCAAAATAAAAGCAACCCCATCCTGGCTGTAGCGCTTCCCTGCTCGGCTTCCTTCAACAGAATGAATTAACGGGTAGGGTGAATCAGTGGAAATGTTTATCAGCATTGAGGTGAGGGAGTGTAGTACACCTTGTATCCCGGGCCACGTGGATCTCAGATTTTTGTCTCCCTTTTTGGTCTTTTCCTGTACTTTATTTATTACAACAATTTCTTTTCGTTAAGGTAAAGGTAACTACGAAGCTCAAAATGTGATTGCGTGTGTAGCTGGCTTGTTTTAACATACAGATGCTTATGCATGATTGGAGAATTTTGAAGTAATATCATTGGTACAGAATTCAATTCTTGGTTTTAAACATAGTTGCTTTCAAAAATCCACTGCTTTTTTATATAATTTGACCAAATGTTACTAATTTTAGTGCAACGGTAGTTAAAAAAAGGGTAGTAATTTTAAGATTAAGGCCTTGTACAAAATATAAGATATGAAGAATTGAAAACCAGTTGTCTCTTCTTTTTTTTTCTCAGATTAACATATAGTATTGTCACACGGTTAAGCCTTTTATGCCGATTTCCCTGCTTAAATTCGTTGCAGGTCATTAGGTTAGGTTTATTCTCTTAGGACGGGAACCGTTCACAGGCCATCTGCCCTATCTCACCACTTGCCATTATTGCCATACTTTTGCTACAATGGATCGCGATAAGTAATTTATTGTATAGTTTTTACGCCAAAGGAAGCAGCGTATCTTCCGAAGCGCAGCCGAGGTTGTGCTGACTCCGAATACGCAAAAACTACACAATAAATCACCTATACCGACCCATTGTTGCAAAAGATGGCTATTAACTGTTTTATAACCATACAACATCAGTTTTTATTGAGGTAAATGAACGAACTCGACGTACATTTTATAGGCAGCTCTGATCGATTTAATACCCGTCTTGAGCCAACAATGCATTAGTGCAATTTTTAGAATTTTTTTTTTACTAGTTTGCGCCTTCGTTCTTGATGCTGCAACAATCACGGCCTGCAGAGTTCCAAGATAGTTGGTGATAAATATACATTTTTACTTTTCATGGACATTGGTAATGTCACGAAGAATAAACGTTGCAACAATGAACGTTGATAAGCTGTTTTAGAAGCGGTCGTTGAAGCAACAATACCCCCGATGGCGCAGCCCGAGGGTTTATTGTTGATTCCGAGACCGCTTCTAAAAAAGCTTATCAACATTCATTGTTGCAATAGTGGACAATAACTGGCTTGTCATCCCACGTTGTTTTGCATTGTTTCCTTCATTGTTTAAGCATTCTATTCTGAGCACGGAAGAGAACGGCTTCGGGCCAGGGCTCATCAAATAAATCAAATCAACAGGTAGCACGACGCTGCAAACACTTTACTGAGAAGGTGGCCGTGGGGCAGCAATTTTAGTCGGGAGGCCAATAAAAAAAAATTCTTAATTTTGCTCTCCCCTCCCTCCTCTTTAAAAAAATAAAAATAGCTCTCTTGCAATTCTTTCCGACACCCAATGTTTTAACTGTTTCCTAAAAAGTTTCTGATTTTACAACTCTCAGTCACAATTAGACTATATACTGAAGTTGTCAACAACGGAGACTGGCAGTTGTGCCAGATTAGGTTTTACGCATTTTGATCCATTGATTTGACCTCAAGTCCTTCTTGTCTCTGTGAAAGAAACTAACGTAGTTTTATGGATTTTGATCTGGTGAGAGAGGGAGGGGAGGGGGCTAAAGTGGCGGCCAAAATTGGTGGGGGATGGCGCTCGAAAGAAAGAAATACTCTGTGGGGATTGAGTGTTTTTAGGGCTTGGTGTACAAGAACCACAACAACAACCGGAAGGGAACAGTTTCCAAATTTACGTGTAGCTCCCTATTCTTACTCGTGCACAAAATATTTTTTGGTATAAATAAACTTTCGATACCTATCTACTATCTACTGTTTTTAGTTCTACTGTAGAGAGGAGTTCAATCATACATATCCACTGATAAAGTTTGGAGGTTTTCTTTGGTTGGTTGCCTGTTCAAAAAAGTGTGATGATAACTATCGTTTAAAAGTGTGGCGATAATTTACGTATCAGCACACTTTTCAACAATGGCAATAAGAACGGTGGTACAATGAGATTTTTAGAGGACCACTTTACAACAATGAAAACGGCAAAAGTAGGATGACAGTTAGTAGTTATCGGGACCCATTGTTGCAAAAGTTTGGCTATAAGTGGCCTTATTAAAACTTATTCTGATTCTATAAGTGATTTATTGTACAGTTTTTACGTCGAAGGAGGCAGCCATCTTATGTGCTGTCTCCGAGGACGTAAAAGGCTGCGCAATAAATCACTTATCGTGACACATTCTTGCAACAGTATGGCTGTAGCTGTTTTATTACCATACAACGTCAGTTTTTATGGAGTTAATGAACGAATCCACGGAACATTTTACAGGCAGACTATTTTGATAATTTTAATGCAGTCTTGAGCCAGTAATGGATCAGTGCATACTGGTTGCTCCCTCTTCCTATGTGCTGCCACCATAGTCGTGTTTATTTTCCGCCATTGGGTTTGCATGCCTAAAGTCAAACAATACGTTTACCATCAATTCATTTCTTGCACTTGAATTCTTGAGATTGTAATTAGGTCAGTGGGTAGCCACGTTGGTATTTATCTCAGTGAGCAGCCACCTTGGCAGTCGTCTTTCTTTAAAATTATTTTATTTACATTGCAGAAATATTGCTAATGTAAGCCTATTTAGCTAAGAACATCATCTTTCTTCCTTTGTTTTAGGCCTTTAAAAAAAAGCTGTTAGGTTATTTATATTTTGAATTCATTGAGGGCCGTAGGTCGCACGAGATGGATGGATGGATTGTGGCTCTCTTCACAGTCAGTAAAATATACTAAATTTCGACGAAACACACACTATAGTTATAGTTCTTACCATGCCACATTGCCAAACTCATATCTTAAGTGTTTATGAGACGTTTGAAGAGAAAACATTTGGCTTATTAACGAAAAAAGCTATCGACAATAGACAACGCGTTTCCCGCCTTCAGCTTTGTATAGCTTTAGGAATGATTCGAAAGCTTGTTACCGTATTGGTGCTTTTAGCGCAGCGGTAGTGTCAATTCCTGTGGTGCAAAAAGTCCCCAGTTTGAATCCCGTACCTTGCATCTTTTTTTTTTTCTTTCTTTAACCTATCGTTTAGTTTTTTTAAGCTTTTCTTTTAGTCTTACGATGGCCATCAACTCCTATTTTTAACCAATTTAATTTTTTTTTTACATTTTAAGATTGTGGTTACTTTGGTGACATTTTTTTCCGGCCTACCGTAATTTGGGTGTATTCTGAAGTGAGTTAAAAAAAAAGCAATCTATCATTTGGTATAGGTTAGCTGTGCCCTACTCCCCCACCTCCTCAACCTGCACAGGAGCCACCAATGTGGACACTCTAGCATTAACTGTGTAATAGGGTCAAGTAAGTAATGCACCAACAGAAAGGCTTAACAAGAACAATAAAAATCCTTTCATTTTCAGCTCCTTTCCGAAATTTGGCAATGCGGTTGGCACCAATTTACGAAGTATCCATTCATCTGAAAAACTTCAAATTTTAAACATAGAACATTTAAGCATTAAGGAAGGAGGGTTTTTAATGATTTTTCTCTAGGTTAATAAACTTCGGGAAGCCAACCAGTTGAAAATAAGCAATTAGCATCGAATCTAATAGACATCCGGCTTATTCAGTTGGTAGTTTCAGTTGGTAGTTCTTTGGCAGAACATAAACAAAAAACTAATTCACCCTGCTTAGTCAAAAAATTCGTAAGTCTTTTAAATGGCTTTGCGAAGGAGGGTTTTTTTTTTGTTTGTGTGGCTAGGGCAAACAGATCCTCGGGAAAAAAATTAAGCTAAATTTGCCACAAAAACAGGAAAAAATTTCTGGTAACGAACGCACGTGCCTTGTTATAGTTGTTAGATCGAGAGGAATTGCCTGTTCTCGTGCCGCTTTGTTTTCGCCAGTGAAACAGGTGTCTTTAGGTTTTAGAATTAACGAATTATTTGAAGAAGGCCATGATGAATTGTTATGCCAGACTCTCATAATAGGCGTACAATAAAAAATAAAGCGGACATGCTATTTACAGCCGGTGCCGTAAAGGAGAACGTTAGATTTGCCCCTCTGCCGCCAAGAAAACTATCGAATTTCATCCTTTGAATATGAACAAACGCCCTTTGTGTCATCCGGGAGTGCAGTGAAGACCAGTGTGCGTCCATGTAGACGCATAAATGTTCCCGGATGTTACGACGGGTATTTGTTTATATTTTCTCAATGCAGTTTCATTTCTGTTCTTTGCGCGCATCTGTTAATTCTTAATAACGCTTTGTGAATAGCCGGAGTAATGGATGCATGTTGAGGAATAAGCCACCATCCAAATGCTGCACTCCATACTACAGCATCGTCCTTTCCAAAAGTATCCACTTTTAACTTATCGCTCGTGATATTGTTTTAAGTGTACATTTTTAAACTTATCGTGCACGCGCTGTTACCATTGTTCTAACCTCCGGTTAATTTAATGGAACGAAGCTCCTCTATAGTCACATTCAAATGTAATCTTAGACCGTGCATCACGTGAAAACCACAAGAGCTATCCAAACCAAACTTTGCATGCAGTAGCATGGGTGGCTGGACAAGGTTTATCAAAAAAAAAATCCGTTATAGAACATGGGGTTAAGAAACCATCAGGGTGACAAAATGGGTGCCATCAGTGTGCCAAGAGCCAACAACAACGAGGTCATAGTTGGTTGATGACGTCATACTTTGTTTATGAAAAGTTTATTTTACTTCGTAAAAAGAGATTATTCATGTTAGAGACGCGGCCTCACTTTCAGACATGTGTCCGTTAACTGTGGACAACTAAAATCATATTTTGTAAGGCTAGGCCGATCCCCATTAGCGATACTGATTTTTACCGTATTTTGTCAATCCCGGTCTTACCGATATTTACTAAAATCGGGATCGGGAACTCAGTTGTATCGGCAATAAACCAAAAGAAATTTTTACTTCTCGTCGGCCGATTTTGACGTTTGAATACACCGTTTTGAAGGTTTTTTTTCACACCCTTTCTATTGGTCCAAACCCCAAGCAGCTGTCTCTTATTGTTTAAAAATTACAAGACAAAATATTAATTTAACCGAGGGTTTTGTGTTTTAAAATAATTGTTATCAAAAATCAGAAAGCTTAAAAGCACTTTATATTTTAAATTGAAATCATTGTAGCACACACAATATTATTTTAAACCAATATTTTTAAAACAATTATGTGCATTTAGGCCTATGCTTTATACATGCAATGCTTTCAAAAGTAATTTTCTTACGAATACATACTTTAGTATTACTGTTTTAGGTTAACTGGGAACTGGGATCGTTATTAGGATTTGGTATCAGTAATCGGGATCTGATATCGGTCAGTTTTGTTTGATGATCGAGATCGGAATCGGCTCGAATAGAAAAAAAGCTATTCGGCCCATCCTTAATATTTTATTATGTTGAGGATAAATTCCAACGCGGCCGAAATTAAAATAGTGAAAACTGTAAAGGAAAGGTCCAGGGATAAAGAAAAACTAAAAATAAAAGGATGAGTGTCCACCATTTATAATGTTTTCAAGATACTGTCCAGCTAGGTACCTTAGTGGCCTTTCCTGGTTGAATGATATCACTACTTTCAGCCGACCTTTTTGGCCACAGTCAAACAATAAAGAAAGCGGAGCCCGCTTCGTTATGTCGACAGTGGAAGTGTCGACGGCTGCAGTTTATACAGAGACTTTGCAACAATGAAAATGATAAAAAGTATGATATAAAGACGGATTCCATCGGATTTGGCATTCCGTCTTGTTTAGCCACGAAGAATGTACACTTTAAGCGAAGAATGAGTAAGGACCATTGTTGGAACTGTACGATTAAGTTATTTAGACTTAACAATGACAAAACTATGGTAATAGAAGAGTAAGACAAATCCAAGAAAACGTTCGTGTTTTTCAGGGTTTTTTTTGTTGGTTATTGTGTTTAGCAAGCAGGTCGGGGGTCTTGTTTTCGCTACCTGTTCAGGCAAGGTTGCTAAACAGACTAAAATACGAGGGCCTGCACCTGGTTGATTTTAGTTTTTATTGCCTAACTGAAAATATCATTACCTTTTTTATAGCAGTTCCCCTTTCTGAGCTTATTTTCCCTAGAAGTTTGAAGGTTGGCTTACCTGCTGGGCTCGTAATAGTTCTGCGTATATGCGGATTTGGGTCAGTCCATATAAGCAGACTGTGCAAGCCGAACCACATCATTTTTCCCGAACCCAGAACCTAGTTCATGGAGGGAGGCCGGGCGGGAATAACGGTAATGTATATTTTCAGTTAGGCTAAAATCAACCAGGTGCAGGCCCTGCTATTTTAGTCTTTTTATAGCCTATGAAAATATCCATTACCTTTTTTATAGCAGACTTCGTCACCTAGGAGGAGGGCTAGGTTGGAGTATCCCGCCTTACGAGCCAGCGCCCCAAGGAAGAAGTCCCGGAGAAGACAACCTTACGGCCAAACCCATACCCACACCCATAACGGAACATAAGAAAGAAGAGTTACGGAATTGAATGTATCATATACGTGGGAGGCTAAGGGTGCGAACTGCATGGGAATCATTCTTCAGAGTAGATACAGGAGACATAAGTTTCCGCAGTAAGGAGTCCAATAACCTGCGGTAGAACAAGTAATAAATCGTAAGACCAGTTTACATTGTTGGGAAGGAGAATCGACGAAACTTGAGGAATGGTACTTGAGTGATGCATGTAGAACCAGCAGGGTGAGGCATCGTGATTCGCATGGTGTCACGTCGTTTGCACAGTCTGTAGCATGAGGGAACCAGAAGTTGGTGTCGAAGGGAATCGTTGCATAAGCAAGTGTATGATGTTAATCGATCCTTCATAAGAATTGGGTGACGAATGTCAAATATGAGCAATTATGCGAAAAGTACATAAAGAAGATGTAATGACGAAGCCACATAATCCAACGGTCGTTCGGTTGGTGAAACGGCTAAGGGAGCAAGTAGGAACTCAGAGGCATCATCATACTGCCAGACTGAGTAGCTAGGTATGCTTGGAGGTTGTCGAGATAAGGCATCAGACTATGTTAGGAGCCATGCTTCCGAAGCAAAGAGAGGGGAATCGGTAATCGGGGAGTGCGCAAGTGACGCCGCAACCGAAGGATCCTTGAGTGGTAAGGGCAAAGGAGATGGGGCAGCTTCATGCAATGCAGTCACTGTGGGAGAAGGTTCTCGTGACGAAGAGGAGGGAACCGTGGGATAACAAAACTGTGCGGTTGATGGTACGTTGAAGAAGCGTTGAGTATGAAACTGAGCGTAGTAACACTCTCTCTACGGTGGAGAGGTTGGGATCGGAGACACCCGTCATAGATTGTTGTCTTAAACTCTTGCTGACAAGTGTACTCCACGAGTAAAGAGCTTCACGCAAGGCCGAAACTGGAGGAAGGTAGCAGGTGGCATTGTTTGTTGTGGTTGGCGCAATTTCATGCAACCGTGAACAGTTGAGAGTGGATCGGAAATCGGCGGTGCAACCAAGGGAACCGCAATGTTCTTGGTTCGTGAAGAGACGGGCTTTTGAGGAGCGAAAAGTCGTTTAACCACCTTAATGTGAACTGGCCATTTGTAAAGAAAGCAGTTGATTGTCCTAGCAACAGAAGTTAGGGAGGACGTTGGTCACGAAGACTGTATCCGTAATCTGTGGCAAGACCTCGATTCTGGCATGAAGTATCAGAGGATGTTGTTCTGCTGGGTTTGTATGAAAAGCAATCGGGAGTGAGTCCCCGACAGTTTGAGTAACTCAGGGAGAGGGATCACAGAGAGATTGGGATCACTACAAAATGGGAATAGTATCATGAGAATAGGATCTGGAGAGTAATAGGAATCTTGAATGCTCTCCTCTTGAGGCGGAAGCTCCTGTAAGGGAGCAGGAATCGTGTCAAGATGAATCGGAGGTGCAGGAGAATCAGGTGCATGTGAAGTGCCGGCGTCAGTGGATCATAGTTGTTTCGGAATGCTAAAGAACCAAGCTGGTGTGTAATCGGGGGTGCCTTCCACTTGAAGGTACGAAGTGAAGAGACCATAAGGCCATGAACCTGTAAACTAGCGAGTGGACCGCTAACCTGAGGAGGGGCAGATCGGTTGCTCAAAGAGGAGCGAGAAGACAAGTCCAAAGGAGAAACCTGTGGTGTGTGATACGAAGGTAGCTTAGCAGATGTTTTTCGAGTCATAACCTGAAGCTTGAGTCTTGTATAATGTTGTTTGTGCAAGCAAGTTCCTTACTAAGGGATCGTAGGTCCCTGAAGGGAACTTGTTGGCTGGTAAAAAACCGGCGAAGAAGTCAGTTTCACATGGTTGAGGGGGAATCGAGAGTTCGGACAAAAACAGATTCCCAACTGGTAAGAAGGGATCGAGGAGATCATGATCCTCTTTTTTTTTTTTTTTGAAAAAGACGAAGCTAAATTAGTAGTTGTCGTCGAGTCCTAGCTTGGATTTCAAGTCTGACGTAACGGTCCTTGATGAGGGATCGTAGGTTCGGGGCTGGCCACAGGGAACTGGGAACGAAGTCTCTGTGTCACACGGTAGAGGGGGATTCGAGAGTTCACACAGGAACAAATTCCCAACTGGTAACCAGGATCGAGTGGATCATGATCCGCTGTGGGGACTAAAACCTCAATGTTGCCTGAGACCGGCTGGTCCAGGGAAACCGGAAAGTGGATTGGGAAGGCGGGTTGACGATCTGGAACAATCGGGGACGGAATCAGGAACAATGAACCTAGGATCGGGAACCGAGGACAGGTAATCGGGAATCGACCTGGAGCGATGTAAGCAGCGTGCATCGTAGAGAAGAAAAGGTCATAATGTAGAAATCAAGATTCGTTCTTGATCTATTTTGTTATGGGTGTGAGATGATAAGTAAAGTCTGGTTAAAGGGAACCGAAAAGAATAAAGAAGGGCCCTGTAACCACAAGAAGTTTGATGCAACAGGTGGGTCGAACTGTGAAGGACATCAAGTTGTGTAGTGGAGTGTTAAGAACACGCCTTCCCAGTGTAGGATTTATAAATGGTATCACCGGGAATCAGTTGGCACACAGGAGCCAGGGCCAGGAGGAATCGAGAATCGAGGACTGGGCGGTCTCCATCGGAACAATAGATGGAATAGAAGCTGCGCAGAAACGTGCGCAGAGGGTTGCAAGTTGCGTCCAAAGCGAAGGTGCATCATGAGATAATGACAAGCAGGAACCGATGTATCGTTGTTTAATCGGGAGGTTGAAGATTCGCCTGAAGTTCTGAGACCTCGACAGTGTTAGAAGCCAGTTACATCAGGGAATCAGGGGATAGATCGTGGGAGGTTGATTGAAGACCCGTCCTTGGAAGCTTTTTAATGCTCTAAGTGTGTTATGGGAATCGAAGAGGTAATCTGGAACCGTAGGGGTAACCGAAAATAAAGAGTCCAGAGAGGAAGGGAATCGTTAGAGGTGATTGGTCCTCGAGAGGTTCATGATTTGGTGTGAGTCCTAAGACATCAACAGCTCTGAAAACCGGTTGCGTTAAGGGGATCGGGGAGGGGAATCGTGGAGGACGGACTGAAGACTCGTCTGTGGATGTATCCTTTGCACTAGGCATGACAAGGCAACTGGAGGGTAATCGAGAATCGTGGAGGTAACCGGGAACCGAATTCGTCACTTCAGAGCGATGGAAACAGTATGCATCGTAAAGAACAAGGATTTGTGAAGGCTACCCAGACGTGGAATGGCATCTTAGAAATTAGTAGCAAATCCAGTGAGACACCAGGAAGAATTTGGGAGAAGCAACAGGGAACGAGGAACCAGAATGATGTTGATGGATCCAGATGAGGGTGGTAATCGGGCATCGAGTTCCGTGATAATGAAAGACATCGGATGCCAGCAATTGTTGATTTGTGGGACCGGACGGGGCGAGGGGACCGAGGTCCGAGTGGCACAAAGGGAAGGGGGTCCGATCCTCCAAGCAGAGTGTAGGTGACATCAAATTCGTCATCCCATACTTCTGAACAGATCAGGTCATCACCGGTAACCGGGAGCAAAGGATCATAAGCGGCTTGGAAAGCAACAGGTAATCGGTGAACTGGAGGATTTGCATACAGGGAATCGGAGAAGAAGTAACCGTGTCATGCGGCAGAAGGGGAACCAAGGGTTCGGAGAGAAAGGGATTCACCAGTGGTAACTGGGAATCGAGAGGTTCATGATCCACTGTGAGTTCTAAGACTTCAACAGCTTCGGAAGCCGGTTGCATCAGGGGAACCGGGGACAAGGATCGTGGGGGAGGGGGCTGTTTGAAGATCCGTCTTTGGGAGTGCCCTTTGTCCTATGCATGGCAAGGCAATTGGAGGGTAATCAGGAACTGTAGAGGTAACCGGCAATCGGAGGGTAATCGGGAACCGTAGAGGTAACCGGGATTCGACGTAGATTCGACGTAGATTCGACGTACAGGTAACCGGGAACCATAGTTCTTCACTTGGAGCGATAGAAACAGCTTGCGTCGTAGAGAAGAAAAGGTCGACGATGGAGGATCACAGGGTGGACGCAGAATGATAACACGTGTAGAAGGATTCCGTCCAGATCGACACGGTACAGACTGAGAAACGTGAAGCTGCAAAGTGGTAGGGAGAACCCGTCAGGGGGTAGTCGCCAAGGCCCGAGAAGGGTGGATCGGGAACCGCCTTGGACGCAGAAGAACGTGGATCTGTGAGGGTCGCACAAGCGTTGTTGACAACAGAAGAGGCAACCGGGCAACCAGCAATCGATGCATCCATTGTCCTGGAAGGTAATCTGGCAATCGATGGCACGTGTGTTTCTCTTCTATCTTCCGGAATCGAATGCTCAAGGGTGATCACGCTAGCGTGAGAGCCCTAGGAGAAATGACGTGGTTCGGCTTGCGCAGTCTACTTATATAGACTGACCCAAGCCCGCGCATGCGCAGAACTATTACCAGCCCAGCAGGGAAGCCAACCTTCAAACTTCTAGGGAAAATAAGCTCAAAAGGGGGAAACTGCTATAAAAAAGGTAATTTATATTTTTATCGGCTATAAAAATTCATCTTCATGTTTTAAATTTTATTTTAAACTTTTAACTTATATTGTTCCTTGAGTTTGACATGTGTTTTCTCACTTTTTAAGCACTTGACAACGGGATGAATTGAATCCCGAAACGTTGTGCAACCATTGTGATTTGTGCAATTTTAATAGTCTTTATTCTTTTAAATCCTCCTTTTGCTTTCAACTAAGATATATCCTGGAAATGCAGATTGTTTGCTTCGTTAACCTTTTACCTTTTAATTTATTCTTAACTAAAAGGGTTCACTCTCTTTGGTTAGCAACTCTAGATGGCATAATAAATATGCGTGTGCAGCCAAAGGGTTTTGCAGGCGTACTTCGCGTGATTTGTTACCGGCTTTTCGTAAATGACGTGGACCGCAATATATTGATTGTGTTTTTATTTTCGTTTATACAATTAGAAATGAGTATTGTGCATTAAATAAACTTCAATGATCAGGCATTGGTTCTCTAATAACCTAAGTATCCCACAAATAATCCATAGTCAGCGTCTATGGCTCTACCATCATGCTTTGGTGCTCAGGTAGATCCAAACAGTTAAAGCCTTGGCTCAGGTACATCTGTCGGTGAGAAAGGATAAATGTGCTACAAAAAAGTTAAGTCACGTTTTCTGGCGACTAAAAGGTCCTCCAGCTAATTCGGTTCTAGTCCCCGTTTTATTCGTCGCGAACGTATCGATTTGACCAGTGCACAATTGGCGCCCCAACTCTGGATTTAGCATGTTCCCCACGTTTTTCCTAACGCTATTCCTTCAACGCATGCTCCAGACAGACAGACACACACACACAACAGAACACCACAGTTGGAAACTGCTAGGTTAGTGTGGGAGGTGAGGGAGGGGCGAGGGGAGATTCTTTAGTTCTACGCGCTATGCGTTCCGGCGAACCGTTGACATAGTAGTTGGCGCGGTGAAAAATTGGGACATTTCCTTCGTCGTTCGACGCTGAATATTCGCGAATAAAAAATTGTCAGTTGAGATCTTTGTTGCTGCATACCAATGAGCGAAGTGCACGTTGAATTTTGTGGCCGTTGTGAAGTTGAAAAAGAAAACTATATTTTTGTTGCTTGTGGTCTCATTGAATCATTTTAATTTTAATAACCCAGATTTTAATTTTTTACCAATTTTTATGCTGGTAACAGGACCTATACCGATACCGAGACGATGATTCGACTTTGGCTAAATTTGGATGACTCTAGAACCATTCGATATAGCCTTCGATATAACCATTCGATATAACCATTCGATATAGCCTTCGATATAACCATTCGATATAGCCTTCGATATAACCATTCGATATAACCATTCGATATAGCCTTCGATATAACCATTCGATATAGCCTTCGATATAACCATTCGATATAGCCTTCGGTATAGGTTCAACGTATTCTTTTCAGGAATGTTAGGGGCATCATCACGTTAATATTAAAGTTTCAAAAGTCTGTTAATCGATCGATGGGGGTATATCCACTAAAGACAACCTCTTTTCACATTTAAGCCGTATTGTCCGTCTTGTAATTTTTCAAAAGCACAAGGACTTATTCCAGCATGAAGAAGGTAAAATTGGAGCAATATTTTTTTACGTAATTATGCACTTGGTATCAGTTTCGGGTCGAGTCAGGTAGAGAATATCTGCATGCCAATCCCTGTTATCCTGCTCTGTTCAATTTTGTGTTTTTGCTAATATTTCTAGTGAAGAAGTCTACGCTGGTTGTAGGCTGAGACGTGCAATTTTTGCTATTACTTTTACTATCATTCACAGTTAAGCCACGAAAATGGAAGCAATTTTTATACAATGACTGATTTCTTACGCAATTCTTATTGAATTCTTATGCAAAAGGGAGCAAAAAACGTTACTGTATTTCGCAACGTAAACGTTCGTAACATAGAATCGGAATCCTATAGTCCTCAAAAGTGTAGCTTACATTTTTATTTATTTATTTTTATTTACGTTTGTGAACTAATGGGAAAAGATGGACTAAAATAAATTCCACATAGATATTCACAGATGGAAAACGATAATATCGTACCGTGGCGTCTTCTGTTGTTCAGTGTATCGCCAATATTCCCCCCGATATCGCGCAACACATTTTCTCATATGTTTATTAAAGGAACACACCTTCCGAATGTAATACTCGACAACATTTATAATATAATAGTTGATTCGCCTATCTTTACTCGATGGCGTGCTATAACTCCAGTTTAAAATGTGGCTACCAGAAGATGTAGCATGCACAAATTGGTGTAAATTATACAGACGTAACAACAATGACGTTGGAGAGATTGCTGTAAAGGCTTACCCATTCTGTTTTTGGTACTTTATTTTTCGCTGTTATGCTATTGTTTATTGTTTTTATCTTTTGGTAATCCTTGAATTAGAAGAACCATCAAGGAAAGTCCTAGGATTTATAATAATAATATACAATTTATTGCAACTCGGCCCAAAAAGGATAAAAAAGGGATAGCCCACGTTGTATACACTTATACTTTATCTAACTACATGTGAATAAAACAAAATCAATTGTAACAAAGCCGGTAATCATAAATAATTATAAAACGTCATTAAAAATAATATTACATATCTGGTTAGATCAACGCCCTTCTGTCTAGATTTAAAGGTTGCTAATGTACGCGCCTGAACACCATCCGCAAGTAGTGCATTCCACGGACCAAAAAAAATTAAATTGATGTTGCTGTAAGGGTTCGGACGGCCATGATGGAAAATTCGAAAATGGGACTTTGATCGGTGGTTATCCCAGCCTTTCAGCTACGCGAAATGTGAAGTTGGCATGCTTTGTCATTAGAACCCGTGGGGCAGCGAAGCAAAATAGATATACCTTAGCTGGCCTTGAGTGAAGCATGCAACAAACCTCAACCTTCCGAGTTGCTAGGAGACGAGTTGAAGACTTACCTTATTTTTACCACATTTAAATTGTTTTTTTTTTAATGGGCAATTGGGCATATCTTGTTTGCTTCATAATGGAATTGGCGAACATCGTTCTTTTAATTTTAGACAATGCACGAGTGCTTCAGTTTTAGTAGTAATGTAACGAGTACAAGTTGATTATAAAATTACAGTAATAAACTTATGAGTTACATTTTTCACCGACTAACGCGCCCTTTTTAGGATAATGGTATGAATTCAACTGAATGTGTTGGAATCAAAATTATTTTTAAATAATTGGACCGAAGCGAGGCCGATCGGTTCTCCGTCTATGTTTCCATTCCAAGCTTTGTATTCGCATCACGAAATAACCACTGTATCAATTAACATCAGATTTTGTACATTGATAGCGTTACACTCAGAGGTAGTTTTAAGAAAGAAATTTTTTAAATCGGACATGTTAGGATTAATCAAGATGATAAAAAGCACGTATGAGCTGCTCACCAATTTTCTCATCAACACTCTGAAACTGCCGTCAACGCGACACGCTTCGACAGCAAATGGACAAAGAAACAAGATATGATGACGTAACCGAAAAAAATGAACCACCCACGTTGTCTCCAATGCAACATCGGTTGTTTGCAATCGCTTCGCTCCATTTTGTCGACCGTATAACTGATGAGGCACTAGTTGATTTTGATTCTAAAACTTATCATAGCTATTATCTCAACTGATTAAAGCGCTTCAGCTCAAGTTCGTTTTGAACCCTCTTTGGAAGTAACTGTAAGAGAATTTGCTGTTTTGCTTGAGTACAAAACGGTACAAAATCTTCAGCAATTTATTATACGTACTGGAGTTAAAATTATTATGTGACGAGCAAGCAGGACATTTCTCACGTGTGAGTTATGTAAGCAACGTATTAGAATTGTTCTGAAAATAGCAAAATTATGTTCTTCTACGAAACAATATTGAAATTATTACCATGGCCATGGGCATTGTGGAGCAAAAAAGCGTGATATTACGCCATTAGTCGAACAGCTGACCTAGATGTTTTTTTTTTGTTTTTTTTTACCGGAAAACAAACCTAGTAGATGAGCTGAAGATTTTCACATGCAGCTAACGATGGTATAGTATTTCAAAATTATATTTTCGGCTATAATACCCCCGAGTGCTTCTATGAAATTGATAATTTGTATGTTTTAGCGCGAAACTCCTTTCCAGATTTAATTACCGAGCCTGAAGGTGGAGGGAAATTTGCTGGAAAGGAGCCAAGTGCTAAAAGGTTCAAATTATACATTTCATAAAAGCACGATTGGCATTCGGTGTGAGAATTTTTGTTTTCTTTACGGTTTCGATTTACGAAATAATTTCAATTCACGGAGATAATTTCGGTGGTATTTCGTATTAAGTAGGCCTTAAACCTGATTTTTTGGCCACTCATAAACAAAATTAAACATAAGGCTACGAATCCTGAAGAGAAGTAGCTTCGCGTTTCCTTAAAAGTCTAGTAGTCCGATCGGCCTGAAAACTGGCATGCGTGCAGGAAATAGTGCCAAACCGACTCACCAGCTCCACCATTCACGAAGGTGACGTCATGGCCCTAATCATAACGAGAATGAAAGCAACCGCTTCCTCTAAATGAGGCTGTACTGTGTACACTTGACGTGGTTTGTGTGTCTGACCATTCAGCGACGAGTAAAGCTTTGAGTTGTGTAATTATGGAGTAGAAAGCTGTGGTCTTTTCAGTGTTAGTCCAGCACGATGCTCGTTTTGCGGAAAGAATACAAACAATTCTTACTTAAACATCGGCTTTAGTGCCGCATGTTGGAACTCTAAAAGTTTTCATCTTGCGTACGAACCGCCGTTATTGACTTTGTTGTCTGTGGTTTCCCTCAATTTTTTTTTAGATCGACTTTTGCATGGTTCCCTTCAAGCGTCCGTATACTATTATGATCCCTGGAATGCGTTTACGTTTTTTTCTGCGACCACGCTATTGCTTTACTCGCTTTTTCTCGTGCCTGTCTCGCGAGAACTGACGTATGGGCCGCAACACGATTTAGACGGCGAACCGATTCTTAAATTTACAATGAGACAGTTTCTTAGACTTTACTGCTTCGGGAAAGAATAATTCAAGATGCTGGGTTTTTTTTGTTTTTTGCTCCGGGGCGGCAGTCGAAGGCGGGCGACGACGTTATGTGTTAGGCGGAATAGAGTTTACACTGGTGTGTTGCTTTATCCAAAAACAGCTGGCTTGCATGCGGAGGATTCGATTTGCTCCACTTATATCAGGAACTCCTTCGAGAACTTCTTTCTTTAAAACTTGATGAATGAGTTCTTCCAGCCAGTTTTTGTTAGCTGCGTGTTGTAGGATCGTGTCCAGACGCAACCAGTAGAGGTTTAGAGTTTAGGTCGTTAAATTGCGGCCTCCCTGCTTTTGTTTCGTGTTGGTGACTTTTAGGTTGTGGAAGGAAATTTTAAGTTTTCGGTGTTTTACGAATGGATTAAAACAATGCATGCTAAAGGTAAAATGATGAACATGAAATTCGTGAGAAACATGCAAGTCCCCCCAGTATATGATGTTAGCATTATATCAACATAGGCAACTTAGGGACCATTCATTATTTAAACCTCTGGGCCGGGGAGAAGGTAAGAAGTTGGGAGATTTTGGATTTTTCGTTTTGGTTTCGGATTTTTTTGGATCCTCT
>JAHWFP010129191.1:0-16778 GCA_023313725.1 Lithobius niger | reverse complement strand
ACAAAAGTTCCTGATACGGCATGCGGTGCGATCCACCTTCGTCGGAGACAAGGATCTCTGTCCACCGTTCCCTCGTCCTTTGTCCACAGTCCCTCAGTAGCCATCGGTCGGTCGACGCCTGTCTACAGATGAACCTTTGGCCTGTTTGCTCCCTTAACGAGTTACGACCCTGTCGTTCATGCTTCCATCTACGCGACTCCAGTCTCCTGTCCTTGTCTCCAGTCCCCTGTCGCCGTCTTTCACAGTCGTTCACTGCAACCTGCCGACTGCTCAGTGGTCTATCACTCCCAACTTCGTACACTCCAGCTTTTCGGTAGTTATCAGACTGTTATCCCTTGCATCCATCTTTCAGCGGTGACTCCATTGTGTACATGAATCAATGCTTCTTAAGCCTTGGTCTGCGGTCCCCTCAGGCTTAAATCTACGGTCCCCCAGACCCTGGGTCTGCTAGGTACGATTGTGGGGGTCCGCAGCAACATAACAGAGACTTCTTCTTTCGTCGGTAGCTCTTGCCTCCTGTAGACTGCTTTGTAAGCTGCTTGTAAGCTGCTTTGTAAGTTAAGCCCCGTCCATACTTGGAAAAAAAAAGCCTGAGCCTGATTTGTCCACACTAAGCCCGACCTGGACCTTATATCCTGGTCAAAAGTGGGACTTCAGACCACGACCCAATGTATTTCAAGTGTAGAATATACTTGGTCGGTGTGCGGGGCCGCGCTTGATGGCATGAGTGCTGATAAACAACATCGAGATAAAAGGAAAGTACAGGAGGGGAGAACCGAACAGAGACAGCGCCGATAAAGTTGTAGCGAAAGAAAAGTTATTAAAGCCCGGGCCCTGGCTGCAACTTCAGTGTCAGTGTGGACGGGGTATGGAAAGACAGGCATCAGCTTTTCTCTTTTTGTTGCCTGGTTTGAAAGTCCGGGCCCAGAACCCAAACACGATGTTCAAGGTCAAGTGTGGATCAGCTTAAAATTAAGTTATGGAAAACGATCGTTCTGCAGTTGATCACCAGCACGGGAACAAGTAAGAAAAATGGAGCAAGCCTTGCCCATGTCTGCATTGCCGTTTTCACATGCTGATAGGCAGAGAAATACAGGCAAAGATTGGGCAACCCGTGGACACAAGCAATAATAACTGAGATGTAAACCAACAATAAAGATGTAAAATTAATAATTTATCTCGAAGATAGTTTACTTTATCTTCGTTTACTTTCGTATTTACTGCAGTCCCCGGATGCTAAGACAGGTGTTTCTATATTATATATCGCTTATTTTTCTCTCTCTCTCTCTCTCGTTTTTTCATAATTTCGTTTTTTATTTTATTTTTGTGTTTCCCCCCCCCCCCCTCTACTGTTCTTAAGCTTGGGCACCCCTGCACCCTTCGCGGTGGGCCAGTCCTCATCAGCTGCACCACTCTGGACCCAACCAAGCCTGGTCTATTTTACGACATACCGAATGTTGTGTTTATTGCCGTCTTTGCCTCGGTCCCCGATGGGTCACCACGGTTCCCACCTGTCTTTCTGGACCTCACCTACCACTTCGCAGTCTCTCGTATTATGCGCTTACTCGCTTGTCTTTGAGTATTACTCCTTCTGTCATTCCGGAAGTCTCTCTTCAGTCTTCCATGCCGTGGTCTCCGGTCCCACCGGCTTCTACAAAATGTCACCAACATTCTCAACGTCGTGCAGAACTTCGAAAACAGGCTCGATCACTTCATTCAACCGATCGCTCCTTGCCTTCATCATTGGGTTCTACCAGTTCGATCCCACCCTTGCGTAAGAAGAAAATGATCTCTCTTCCTGTCACACGGTCACCGCGTCTCGCGGCTCCACCTGCTCACCTGGCCGCTAGGACCAAGGCTGCGTCTACCTCTGGCATGATGTCCAAGAACATTTCTCGTTCAAAGTCCCGTTCGTCTTCTAATGCTACATCTTCTGTGCTTGTGGGTGTATCGCTTCAGCCTTCTATGTCATGGTCTCCGGCCCCCACTGATTCCAACTGTTCTGTCGGTACCATCGGTTCTTTCAACAACTCCAGGTCGCCTGTCTCACGTTCTCTCGGTCCACAGTCACCAATCTCTCATGTGCTAGCCGCGCTACCAGCTCCTTTGATGACAGGTTCTTAACATACTGAGTTTCGTCGCCAGTGCTGTGTCCTGCGACTCCTCGGTCTTCGGTCCCACCAATTCAAGCTTCTGTTGTGACCTCTTCAGTTCTGGGCCTTCCCTCTCCGAAGCGATTCCGGTCATCTAGGATATAGTCCGATTTTGAGTCTTCCAGTCTTCTCTCTAC
This sequence comes from Lithobius niger, assembly GCA_023313725.1. Classification (NCBI taxonomy): domain Eukaryota; kingdom Metazoa; phylum Arthropoda; class Chilopoda; order Lithobiomorpha; family Lithobiidae; genus Lithobius; species Lithobius niger. The sequence continues at coordinate 14,488 of JAHWFP010129191.1, read as the reverse complement.
GATTCGGACACCTGTGGAAGCCACAACCTTGCCTGAGTTACCTCTGAACTTTGGTTCCCCTTTCCTTCCTCTGACAAGATTCGAGCTGCACTCCTTCAGCCCAAGCTTTTGGCCCAAAAGCTCTGTCTCAATTAACTTAAATGTGGCCTTTCTTCTCGCGGCCGCTCGTAAATTTGCTATCAACGTCGCTCAATGATATGCGGATCGTCTAGAACTTCTGGCACTTCGAGTAGAATCAGGTGATCTCCCGGCATTACGCATGGCTTGCCAACAACAGAACACAACTATTCACTTTCTACAGGAAGCCAATTTCACCCGTCACAGAATTCAGTCGCCTACAGGAACTCCTAAAGACCCCATACTGGAGAAGTCTTGCCTTCAAACACGTTTCAACTATTGTTTCCGGTGTCACAATTCCCTTCCACTTGACATGCTTACCATGTAGCCTTAGGGAAATCACATCTTTCAGATATTACCCCTCTACCTTTGCGATGGTCGCCTCGGACCACTTCATCTAGCAGTCACACAAACAAAGACTAGTCCTGTGACACCGCTGCAGTCTCTTTGCAATGCAACGGCATGTCCCGTGGCGTCACCAGACTTTCCCATTCCGATCAACGTTGATGATCCGTTCAACCTGTGATTCCGTCTTCTTCTGTCAATCGTCCCACTGGTTCTTCGGCCGCTGCCCCATGCTTCGTACCTGACACCTGACTTCTTCTTGAGGCTTGGAAAGCAGCTTCCACCACGTTGAACCTTCCTTACACATCAACTTACAGTGCGTAGCAGTTTGACACGACCACCACATTCGTTCCTGTGTTCCTCGGGGTACTGCTTGTGCAGTCCCTTCATCCACGCTTCTACCATGCGCAGAGTGTCAACAAAGGGCGACCGGCGTGGCCCTCGGCTTCTTGGCCTTGCCTTAGGGATTCTATTATCTCTCCAGTATTTCGAAACTTTCTCTGACATAACGTCGAGGAACTAGTCCCTCACCATGTTCTAGTCGTTGCGACCGGTCGCAACTTTTCACGACTTCTTATCGTCAAGCCTTTTTCATTTGCTGCACGGTCGCATGCATTACGAAGACCTCCACATTTATGCACTTGTTCCTTTCCGTCTCCTTCCTTACCATAAGGGAGAAAGACAGTCAACGACACGTTCCATCTTCTCGTGGTTCTCTTCAGACCACGCTACGATTCCTGTTCCTCTGTCCTTCTTCAACTACCTACCAACTTACGGTCTCACCTACACGGTGACTACCTCTCTTTTTGCGATCTCATCTACATGTACCACTGTTTCTCTTCCCTTGGTCCCGGAAGCTGTCGCCTGAGACCCTCATAGAACTCGCCATCTACAACCTCGTCATAGACCCTCCCAGACGTCACTACCGAACGGGGCAATGTGTTTTTGACATTCCTATTTATGTACTGAACTCATTTCCCCGGACCTAGAATGCGACCGACCTGCAGTACTTCTCCTCTGAAGCCCACCAGTCATTGTCACTGGTCCCCATTCAGCCACGAACCGTTTCTTACCTGCACCCAGCTTCTGTTTCAGCTACACTGTTTCGTCGGTCGGTTCACTAGATGTCTTTCCAGGGGTCGCCGGCTCGCAGCACGGGTACTCGTTAACCTTGGGCCCACCACTTCTTGACGAGGTATGCTAAATATAAGACAGATAATGTATAGTTTCATGGCATAAAAACTAAAACTTACCGGGGACATCTGGTTGAAGTTTGTTTTTATTGCTTAATGAAAACATACATTACCATTACCCGCCCAGCTTCCCCTCTCATCACCAAGGTTCTAAGAGGAAGAAAGATGACGAATGCTCCGGCGCGAGCGTCTTATATACCGAGGCTTGCGCTGGAACGTACACAAAGAAGGGGAGCTGCGAACCCGGCAGGAAAACAAACTTTTCATCGCTAGGGATTGAGCCTCCAAAAAGGAGGGAACTGCTAAATATAAGGCAGTCGATCACAATTGTAACGCTCAAATTCAAAAACAAAAATACTCTCAGTACGGTATTTTACGAATTTTCGGTAGGCCTAATAGTCCGAGTGGTGTTAATTTCGGTCTCTCCTATCTTCTTCAGGCTTCCTTTCTTGTGCTTGCTTCTGTTTTACATTGCCACGAGTGCGAGCGTTTTTGAAAATGCGTGGCAACCGTTGCCCACTGTACTTCTCGTGTGTCGTCTGCTCAACGCTAGCACGATCCCATTTGCGTGAGAGGTGTGCCCCCAACTCTTTACTAATTAGGAACTTGATGTTTGGGTTTGACAGCCCTTGTAGATTCATGAGAGGTTGTCTGCTCGCCACATAGTGTTGAATCGCCAGCGTAAATCACGTCCTCTTAGATGTAAATCCCTTTTACTATTAGACACCAGCAGAGTAGTTGTTTGGTCCCAATTTTGTGCTTAGTACTCATGCGGTGGGTGGCGATGCTGTTTGCTTCATACTCGTTTCTTACGTCAGCCATATGTTGTTTCACTCGAGTGTGGATTCGTTTTCGTGTTTCTCCTACATAAACTGCTTCGCACCCACCACATGGTACACAGTATACTTCAACTGGCGTGTCGTGAACTTTTTCCAGCGCCTTTTCCATCTCATGTTGTTCTTGAGATCTTACGTATTTCACTCCTGGATCTTCTCGATGTTAACTTAGAGCATTGATTTCAGGTTCTTCCCTTTCTTCATGTAAGTCTCAAAGCCCTCTTTCTTCAGGATACATCGTACTTGTTCGCTCACACCTCTCACGAAGGTAAGTCCAATTCTGGGTGTTCCTACTCTCTTTTTAGTCTCCTTGCTAGGTACTTCGATCTCTGTCATTTTCATTTTATTTCGTCCGATCTCCAAAGCTTCTTAAATCAATTGGTTTAGGAGTCCTGGAGGGAATCCTCTGTTTATTTACTCCCCTTTTGCCTCGTTTAGATGGTATTTTGCTACTCTTTCACTGCTCGAGTGCTTGACTGTCCGGAAAAACTCGTTCTTGGCGATGTTATGCAGCTGACCCTCCGGATGTCCCGAGTTATACGAGATTCCTCTCCCTGTTGATGTTGGCTTCATGTATGGTTTGAAGGAGATGGTACCATATAACATCAGGAAAAGCTATGGTGCCCCCTTTTTCTTGCTCGGATGTGAATTTAAGATCTTTTTTCCATTGATTAAGGCTCCGAAGCACATTGCCTATTCTCTCCTTTTTCATAATAGCATACACATCGTCCACGAATCTCTTCCATACACGAATGCTTGGTTCTTTTCTTTGTTTGAACAGGTCGAGGTGTTGGAGCACTAACTCAGCAATGATAGGTGTTGCATACTGCACAAGTTAATGGGTTCATGTTGTGGTGACCCATGACCAGAGGAAATCCCTCCGAATGATTGACAGCTAGGAGACCTCTTTTGTGAATGACTGGCAGCCAGATAAAAGGCCCTGGCTGGCTCTTTTATAGACTTAGCTTACAGTACCAGCATGCACTCTGATCCCAGAGTGCATCATACATACTTAACATGCAAAGGTAGCCACCTAGTGGCAAGTAAGCAAGGATACAACATTAGTGGCTAAGGCCACTTGAGATAACTCAATAAAGGTGCTATCCAATACACCACAATAGGTGAGCTTGAGAATCCCATTGGCACCCCACTGGATTGTCAGAATGTATTCTCCTTAAATTTCACATATATCGAGGAGAGTAACACTTTCAGTAGAGCTCGATCTTTTTCGTACTCGTTTTCAGGTATCTCATGTAAAGCTGCCGAATCATCAAGCATCTCGAGTATGAGTCTATGGCTGAGACGCGGAAATAATTTTTCCACATCGAAGGAATTATAATCTCGTCCTTTTCCATCTCACATCTCGTAGAGTGGTGAGCAGATCTTCAGTATGTTTTAATCTGGAGGGATTTTTCACGTACTTCACTAGTCTCTCAGCCAATAACCAATCAAGCTGCTGTGCCGGGCCACCCTTAGCGGACGTTATTAGTCTAAGTGGCATACCCTTTTTATGCACTTTCACTTGTGCAAAGATCACTGGAAGGCGTTGTGGCAGATTTGGCCTAAGTTTTGTTTTTGAATTTGAGTGTTACAATTGTGATCGATTGATTTCGAACATTCAAAGTAGAAGATGGTTCATTTTTTCGCTGAATATAAGGCAGGTAATGTATTTTTCATTAGGCAATAAAACAAACTTCAACCAGGTGCCCCTGGTAAGTTTTCGTTTTTAATCTAACACAATTCACGGGAGCTTTTGTAATCACGGAAAAAGTTGTCAATATTAGGCCTATGCCATCGATCATTGCTGTGCATGATCTTAATTTTCTAGCGATAACACAATGCCTTTATTATCATTTATTCACAAATTTATTGCATTAGATAGTCCTCCTTCCAACATCCAACATAATTCAAAGTTAAAACTAATTTCCAACCTTCAAAACCTACAACGCAATTCACAACCGGGTAGTGCCAAGCAGAGAACGTCATAATGGACACGGTGGACTGGATGTTTCAAGCGCTTACGGAATCTGGACACACGGAACCACATGTGGTTCCGCGCGTCCACTACCGAGGTTCCCACGCGCCCAGGCCCTCCAGGTAGAACAGAACAGAAAACAACGTCAGCTTGCGGAAAATTGCGTCAGCGCATGTGCATCCCGGTCAATATCTAACTCTTTGGTCGTAAATCACGTTGTTCGTTTTGAAGATTATTGATGGTTACAAATTAGTTTTAACTTGAATTATGTTAGAACATTGGGAGAACGACGATCTAATAAACTAAATTTGTAAATAGTTAAGAATAAAGGCATTGTGTTATCGCTAGACAATACAGGTGACACACGTCAATGATCGACCGCATAGGCCTAATATTGCAGACTATTTCCGTGATTACAAACACTTCCGTGAATCGTGTTGGTTTAAAAGTTGATTTTATTAAATGTATGAATCTTAATCACGATCTTGAGTAGCTCATTTTAGAGAAAGCTTGTATGGTTAGAAATTAGTTTTTGCTGCGAATTATGTTGAGTTTTGAAGGGGAGCCATACAATAGCCTAAATTTGTGAATAAATGAGAATAAAGACATTGTGTTAATGCTAGATATTGAATCCAGATCACGTACACGAATGATTGCATTAATCCAAACTTCTCCGTGATAAAAAAAAACTTCCTCTATGGACAGAATTTAGTTTAAAAAATAGATAATACTTGTTTTTATTGCTCCCCCCCCCCAATTTCTAACAAATTAATTTTGTAAGCCCATGGGAATTTTATACGCGATTTACGGTACTTCACCCCTGAGAACAGTTGCATTTTACGTAGGATAATTAATTAATTAATTATCTAGTAAAGGTTTTATGTGTTATCTTAAAAAACTAAATGGTTGGCTATCTGCAACATATATACATTTTTTTTTTACCACTTATCCCTTTTTGCAGCTCCCAAATTGTACAACAATTTGACATTTTCCTTGGATAAGGGAACATACCCGATGACGGATGATTCCAAATTTTGGTGGGTGGTTCAAGAAAAATGTGGTAGTGTTGGTGACAAACAGCCGTACCTGGACCGAGACTGCAACTCTGGGCCTCAGGGTCCTATAACTTTAGTGTCATTCAGTGACAAAGTTTTCCCTCCGACATTATCTATCTTCTCCGGTTATGGGTAAGTAACTTCTTTAAGCATAACTTCCTAATTTTGCAGAATTCCTAACTGTGCGATGATTGCGTTTGTGATGTCTAATAAATAAATAAAAAATTGATTTAAAGGGATTCATTGCCACAACTGGTTCGATATTTCTTTAACAGTGGGGCCATCGGTAAAATAGAATAATGAATTTCTCATGGGGTGCCCCTCTATCCCTGCGCTCATTGCTCCTTCCTAGCTCCCAGCGCCCCTTCTGATATGAGTCTCCTGGCAGCTTCAGACTACTGCCCACTTGCTAAAGTACAGTTTTGGACAATGAAATTTAGACAGTTGAGAAGGGGCAACTACGAGTCTACATCGATTAATCATGCCTGGTTATTGGAATTTCTTAAATATTACGAAGTTGTTAAATTCAGTAAACGAATATTAATAACCCCAAAATAAATACAATACCGTGTATGCTATTGCAACTGAAAAAAATTAAATTTGTTGAACACAGAATGAAGTCAGTCAATCACACAAACAGCAAATCTCTATTTATGGAATCTGGATAGGCCAAGAAAATGTGGTGGCTTGTTTACAGTCTCAGAAAAAAAGTAGCATTATGCGTGACAAAACCTATCTATAAATTATTCAATTGACTTTAAAAGTATTACTCCATTTAGTTAAAAATATAAATAGAGCTACAGTTTTAAAATTGATTTTATTTTAAAGTCAATTTGAAAGTCAATTTTGTGGTTTTATTTTAAAGAAATGCATTCAAGAAACGTTGAATTTAGGAATAAAAAAGCCGTGGAAGGCCCATAGGGAAAAGAAACCTAGAAAAAACAGCCAATGAAAGAAAAAAAAAACAAAGAGAAAGATTTCCGCAGAACGAAGTCCAGGGAAAAAGGAATGGACAGTAGACAGCCAATGGACGAAATGCTGTGAAATAAAAAAAAAAAATAACGTCGGAGATATCCGCAGGAAATAGCCGAAGGAAAACAATCCGAGGAAAATAGCCGAAAGAAAAAACTGTTTCTTATAGTGACATTTCTTACCTAACCTAGGTTTGATTAGTATCTCTAATGCATGGTGCAGTAACAACTACTGCACTGTGACTGAGGTTGGCACTAATGACCTAGTTGTTGATGCGCCATTACGCTTCAATCCCGCCTCCCCCCTCTCCCTCAACCCAACCTATTAAAAAAAAAAGTAAACATTTTCCTTCGGTTATTTCCCTGGCCTTTTTTTTCGCGGCTTCTTTTTTCTTTTGACTGTTTTCAGTCTTTACTTTAGTCTAATCCACATCCGAAGTTTCATTTTCTGGCAGTGTGTTGCTGGCAGTTGCGATTAGTAGAGGTTTTACAATGTTTATTCTCCCCGCACGAACCCCCCTCCCTACTCCACCCTCTCCCTAACGGGACGGGCGGTGAAATGAAGCTCCTGAGTTGAATATTTTCATCAATCAAGAACGAAAGTTAGAGGTTCGAAGTGATCAGATACCGTTCTATTTCTAACTGTAAGTTGAATGAAGTTGTATTGAAGATTTACATTAATAAGAAACTGTAAGCTGATCTGGTTGAACGAATACCGACCTTGCTGATGTTTTTGTGACCTTGTATTCCGTGCCCCCTCCCATAAGAGGTTGCCTCAGTATATATCGTCGGCTTAGGAATCAAAGTTAAAGTTTGGAACTGAACGCTTCTCGCCAATCGGGTCACAAAACACTGGGACAATTCAACGTCGAACAAAAAGTTTCCAATATCAACTTGCGTGTTGTGAATTTGGCTTCAACGAATATGCAAGCCCCAACCCCTTTCTTATTTTTATTTTTGGTTGGTCTGAGGCGGGAATTGCCCCCAGCCTCCACCTTCCTCCTCGTCAGTGATTCCACCGCTGGTTCTGTCAATGCAGTTTGTGACTTTTCAATTAGAAGTGTGCCGAAGTGTGCGACAATTTAGGCCCAGACGATCGTGACGGTCGAGGCAATGTGGGCAGATTCGACCGAGCGTAGTGGTTTGCATCAGAAGGCTAGAGAATTAGCCGTTTTAGGAGGGCATTCATCGTCAAACAACGATATGAATGTATTTGGAATCGGGGGTCGTTTCCTTGATTCCAACGAGTAATGCTCGACTGCTGATAGGAGCGGACGCGTCCTTTGTTTGGGCGCTGTCCGGGTCAGCATCGAACCCGTATCAGGCACCGGTCATAGCGGCATGGTAGCGCAGTGCGTGACAACGAAATGGAAAAGGCGTAGGGGGGATGGAAAGCCGACCAAGCGGCTGTGGTGAAGTAATCGACACTGGCGACGCAGAAAGGTGTTTCGACGGTTTTGAATGTTTGTTGGTCCACCAGGTCCCGCATTCCGGCGGCTGTTTATTAGTGCTGCGGACATCGTTCCAGTCCGGGTGACCGGCAGCCCTGTCCGGGTCAATGGCGGGCTGGTGACCGGCGGCCCTGTCCGGGTCAATGGCGGGCTGGTGACCGGCGGACTGGCGGACGGGTGGCGAATTGGCTATTGTTTTCCATCCAAGAGAAGTGTGCCACCATGGAGGTTGTGATGAGCAGTTTGTAGACACGACCGACTTCGTGTTTATTAACGGCATTTCGTTCAGTGTGTGGGTCGATGGAATCGTGATGTGTGACGCTTACAGTGTGCGTCGGCCGTTCGTGAACACGATCGGCCGATCAGACAGACGGTGGAGCGTTAATTTTGTGTGACGAAACCGCGATGTGTCTGTGCGTGGGAAAGTAGTTTTCTTATTTTAACTATTTTCTGGTAGCTTATCATCTCTGTATGACACGGGCCGATCGATTTATTACAGTTATTTTTATTTTTTATTTGTGAAACAAACAGCCGGTTTCCAATGGAATGTGGCTGGAGCCAAGTACAAAAAAAAAAAAAAAAAAAAAATTCAACATTATTGGATCCATGCCATATAATATGGACGCACGCAAAGCGTCGGGCCCGGACCAGACGGTTAGGTTATGAGTGTGGTGTTTCCGAAAGCTTCACGGGAATGGCTGCCTTCGTGAAAGGGATGCACTGTTTGGGGGACGTGCTCAGTTGCAGCACCTCCTACCTCTCGGGCCTTTCCACTCCAGTCGGGAATGACTTGCAGTTGGCCAGTCAGTATTACATCTACATGTGCTCACAGATTATCATGTGTGTATTCTCTAGAATGGCAGGTTGTGCTACCTGTCCATGTTCCCAAGTGAAAGTTGGGACAAGTCGGTCAGCTTTATCGGTTCGTAATAGTTTGTACCGATAAAGTGGTGTATATTGTTGTACAGTGACGTCCGGGGTAGGTATGATTAGGGCATGCAGGCCCTCACCACGACGTCCAGGTAAGAGAGGGGGGGGGGGGATGGCAACCCCACCCCAGCCCTCTATTTTGACCATAGTGTGTTACAGTAAGAGTCTAGTGTATGGTTGGTTACGAGTATTGTTTCCAAATTGGTTTATCATTGAAACATTGCTAGTTGTGTTTGATGGTTGGTGTTAGTCTAACACCTTGGGAAATGTGACAGTGATTCGAGGGCTGGCCTGATGCGCAGTACCCTTGAATCACAATACGACAGGGATGGAGAGATGGTAGATGCTCTCAAACTTGCTTGTTACTGTTCTTGGTGTGTTGTTGTAGAAGTTTAACTTAAGTCGTAGTCACATTATCGCTGCTCTCCCAGTCTTTTCTGCGCGAGGGCAGTTGATGGATCCCATAGCGCCTAAAATCGTCAACCACTGGTATATCCAGGCGGTAGTTGATTACATCCCGAGCGCTAGACGAAATGGCACATGTAGCAGTCGCAGACCGCTGGTGCACATGGGTGTCGCAGTTTTTAACCGCGGGCACGCCATATCATGCGTGGTAGTTTATATATAATGTATTAATTTTGATTGCATGTTAATCTTAAAATTGAGATTAATTTAATCTTCCATTATTAATGTAGTATTGGTAAGACAATCTTGAGTAAGGTTTGAGTCTTGAGTTTTTTGTCAAAGCCTACTAAAGTAACGCTTTGTCATTTCCACACATTCAAGGGAGATAGTTAATTATACACTTTTGTCATACCCCAATGATGAAAGTTATATATTTATAAGCTTCATGTTAAGCTTAGTGGAAGTCAATTAGTTCTCTGCAATTGATAGTCGCTTGGCCACAGCATATGTTCCATGTAACTTGTGTTATGACTGTTGGTGATTCGATGCTTGGAATGTGTGGTGTCGCCAGTCGCATTCACTGCTGTGGATATTCTTATTTTTAACGAGTAAAATTTGGCAATTAAATGGTATGGATTTTGGTTATTCGTGTTGCGGATAAAACTTCCTCCTAAAGGAGTATGTTTTTGGCGATGAATAATTGTTGAACACTGCTAAGTGCTTACCACTTAATTTCAAGACTTCATTTATTTTATAATAAATGATTTATAATTCGCAAAGCGACTTGGTCGGCATTTAATTATAAACCTCATAATCTTGCCAACTTTTTGGTAATTTTAGCCTGTATCTTATGAGGTTTTAATAGTTTGGAATTATTGCACTTGCTACTCACTTTCAAGTATCACTTTCTTGATTGAATTTTGGACGAACCATGTATGGGTTACCAGCTGGCGAGCAATTGGCTTACGGCCCTGGTGGCTGACAGGCCGAAGACAGTTACACTTTACTTGGTGTCAACCTGGAACTGACATTTTACGGTTTTATTGGAAATATTAGCCTAACGACTCAGAAATTTGGTAATAGGGTAAAAATAAGATCTGTGATGTAGCGTAAAGTTTATTTGGGAAGTTCGTTTACGGTGGCTTTTATAGCAGCATTGCCTGTGCATGGGTGAATTGACATGGTATTCACCACTAGGCTACCATTATTGGATGATGGAATTCTGCGGTGTTTTCATGATCGGCGAGGGACATGTTCTAACATTGCCTAGACTTGGTAGGGTGTTTTATGACTACGTGTTTATGAATTCGGGGGAAATGTGACAGTGATTCAAGCATCCATGCTAAGTCTACCGTATCTAGGATACACGAAAAAGTCAGTTATGCGACAAAATGTGTGAAATCGTGTATTTTGTCTGATTTTCACCTAAAAACACGCATTTCATCAGGCATTTTTAGATTCTGTTCAGACATTTAACAAGCCAAATATTAGACACTTTGTAGATTCTGCTTGTATGGATTCAAGGGATAGCTTGACACGCTGTACCCTTGAATGACAATGCGACAGGATTGGAGAGGGGTTGGCAGCCATGACCATAGCAGTTCGTTCGTTCTGGTGCATTGTAGTTGGAGTCTATGTATACTAGTCGCTGTCACATTATCGCTGCCTTCCCAGACGAAAGATAAATCTGGGCAAGGTCAGTGGATGGTTCTAGTGGCGGTTATACCCGTGAAGTTACCCAACGGGGGAAAACTTCGCCACATCAGTAGATTTGGAGGACGATGAGATACGTCGGCTCTGGGGGCTGCCTCGTCGACACCAGCTCGGGGGACGGACTGGTGAATCTACAGGACAATGTTACCTTACCGGGCTCACCTAGACGGGACGGCAGTGTGGATACGACAGGGTATGGTGATGACGAGTCATCGCCTATACATAGGAGATGAACATTGGGCACGATCCTAACAGTGTGGTTTTGGGGCCTGCCCCACAAATCTCCGACCAGGTATCGATGGAGACCGGCCGGACCAAGTCCGGACTGGAATCCTTAGCTTTCAGTAGTGGCCAGGAGGGAGACAAGAACGTACAGGAATGCCTGGACACGATCGTATCCCAGTCCTGGTCTAAGGCATGGAGCAGCGGACAGCCGATGTCGGTCTGCACACAGTCCGGGTCTCGGCTAACTTCGCAGTCCGGGTCAAAGCCGAGTGCGGACAATCCCAGCTCAACCTTGCAACCGCACATTCCGTGGGGCTTGCTAGTATCGTGGGACAGCCAGTGGGCAATTTTTGGTGGCCAAGGGGCGGGGTCATTCGTTTACAACTGGCAGAACTATGGACACTGAAGTCGGCGGACCAGGTCGACTTCCCTTACCAGCATCTGGGCAGCACACTCCACCCAAACCTTACGCCCCACACCATCACACCGGCAGGTTGTGAAAAATGAGCGTGTTAAAGGAGGATCATCCAAGGGAGTCTCCAACGTGGTGGGAAAGTGTCACCGCGACTCTTCCTTACAGTTCTATGAAGGAATGTGGAGAGGGTAGTTGGAGTGGTGCAGTGTTAAGACGGTTAGTGCATCACAACCTTAACCATGGGAACTTTACGAGTTGTTAGTTCTCTATTTGACCAGGGTTTGACACCGTGTGCTATCAAGGGTGCAGGGCTGCCATCTATTCAGGGTTGGCAGTCGGGGGGAAGCAAGGAGACATATGTAAGCACAGTGTGGTCACGAGTTACCCAGTCCTTCGGTGTACTATGCCCTATAGGGCGAATACTGTGCCCTTAGGGGGACCCTCCTGCATTCTGCATATTCTGGTCTCCCCCCCTCCCCTGTTTGAGCGGTGGCACGATGCCTTCCCCAGAAACCTCACTTTTACCCTTGAGACAGATGAGACACCGACGACAGTTGTGGTGTCAACTTTAACCCCTTCATTGGAACCAGGATTCTCGGATAGGTTCTCTGCCCCCCGAGCGGTGAGGGCCTTCCTCACTTGACCCAAAAGGTTATGTGAGGAAACTAAAGCTGTAGGGATTTCGTACCGTGGAGATAGGCCACGAGTCCCGCTGTTCGTAAAGCTCACGAAGGATGGTGGGTACTTTACGCGCGACCCTGCATCACCAGGGCTCTAAGGTAGAGCGATAGGCAGAGCTTTCACAGGAGCACGTCGCTCGGACACTCCTGCCAGGGGGCGGTGTTACATGCACGGGGTCCATACCAGGATAACATCTTGGGCGCTAACAGCTGGAACGCCGTTGGAGGAAAATATTGAAATCGGTCGCTGGAGGAACCGCAATACCTTCATCGCCCACCATCTACAGCGTGTGGGAACCCCCTCATCAGGTAACAGAGGGTAACAATTCACCGCGGCAGGTAAAGTAGTGAAGTATTAAGGTAAGGGTTGTAGGCTATCTACCGGACCTGAAGGGTCTACAGTTGCTTACTGCGTTCACACATGTTCCACTTTGTGTGATTTCGGTAGGATGGTCTTGCAAAGGCGTGGGTTCGACGCCACCTATTTAGGTAGGACAAAGTCAGCATATATAAAATACAGGTAAGTATTTTAGGCTAGCAGTAAAAACGGGGTTTTACCCCTAAAAATAGTTTTTACTTAGCCTAAAATACTTACCTGTAGGAACCCACCCTCCTCCCGCGTCGAACCGTCTAGAACGGGGAGACAAACTGTGATAATGAGCGGGAATGGGGCGCCACCTAGCGGTGGTCATGAGCCCCGGGGAGTGCCATTGCAAGGACCAGGAGAGTAGAAATTTCATGTTTGGGACGGGTAGCATTTCCAAAACTGGAAAGCATATATAAAATACAGGTAAGTATTTTAGGCTAAGTAAAAACTATTTTTAGGGGTAAAACCCCGTTTTTGGTTGGTCTGAGGCGGGAATTGCCCCCAGCCTCCACCTTCCTCCTCGTCAGTGATTCCACCGCTGGTTCTGTCAATAATTAAAGGAAAAAGGAAAACTAAGCCCAATGTTTCCGGAATTTTCATTTGCAGATTTCATTTTGTCGGTGAATGTTGAGTTCCCAATGTTAGTTCCCATTAACACTATTTTCTTACACCCACGAAGGAGAAAAGTGCATTACTACGCCAATGATTAAACCGCACAAAGCCTTGTACTATCCGGACTAAATTATTAAAACTCAGTCTGCAAGTCATTACGTATTTCGAACGTGTCTACCCGTACGCGAGAAGTGGACTTGTCATCGTAGCGTGTCCAACAGCTAAAACGGACTTAATGTCATAATTATTCGTCGGAACAGTTTATCATTATCCAACCTCCACCATGAAATATGCATATTCGACATTTCTGAAACCAATACCTTAAAACAATCGACCTGTCGCAGCCATTCACGCCCTGGAGGAAGTAATCCATAAAGGAGTGTAGCAGAGAAGTTTACATTTTTCTGTCTAAATTTCATTGTCTAATACTGTACATTGTTAAAAGAGAATGACAATTATTCCCAACATGCCCCTTGATTAAAGTATCTTAGATACAGGTTTTTGAGCTAGTAAGTGATTTGGCTCAGAAAAAGAAATGGTATTGTCCCTATACCACGTTACCTTGGAATTGGCTTAGCTGCAAGGCATGTAAATATCAAGATTTTGTGAAAATGAAACTAAATATCCAAAAACTATAGAGTGCAGTTTAGACAAGTAATGTAAAATGTATTATGTTGGTTTCGAGCACCACTAATATTACTCTTAAAATGGCTAGGGTTTTTACACTTCCGTCTTTAATTTGGGCTTATTACATTACATAATGTTCATGTCCAAAACCTGAAAACTTTGTGCTATTTCCTGGCGCTGCTGCCAGGTGGCGTCTTTGGCCACTCCTGGAAGCACTGCCACGACTCTTTAACTTTTCATTTGGACAAAGACCTGTACGGTTGTGTTGTTCTGTTCATTAGAAATGTCCAGTTCTGCAATGTCTACAGGGGGCAAAACGTGCTCTCATAAAGTGACTCTGGGAGATAGGTATACAAGACGGAAAAGCTAATGGCTCAAGATCGGTTAAATAAATACGGATGCAAACCTATTTACGTTGCCTTTTGGACTTGTATGTCAGACAGCCTGAGCGGGGAATCGAACCCACGACCTTTGAAATGAAAGGCCGAGGTCCTACCGCTGAGCCACACTACACGGCCAAAAGGAAACATTCATGGGCAGCATTTAACACGCACACATACACATGTAAACA
>JAHWFP010129190.1:12890-26656 GCA_023313725.1 Lithobius niger | reverse complement strand
AGCAACTGAAATCAAGTTTGTTGAAGGCTCCAATTCTTGCTCATCCTAACCCAGAACTAGGCTGGACCATTATGGCGGATGCTTCCTCAGTAGGCATTGGAGCTTTGCTTTGCCAGAAGAAGCCAGGTAGCAAGCAATACGTAACTGTAGACATGGCCTCCAGGAAATTAAGTAATGCTGAACGTAAATATACCACAACGGAAAAAGAATTACTCTCGGTGGTCTTTGCTTTAAAAAAATGGCGTCACCTGGTGGAAGGAGGTGAAATTTTAGCAATCACGGACCATTTACCGCTGACTTTGATTAAACGAATCCATAATAGAACTGGCAGATTGGCCAGATGGCTAGTTTTCTTGTCTTCTTTGGAAGCAAAGTTAATTTGGCAACCAGGCAAACTGCATACCGCAGCTGATTCGTTATCACGCCTTTATGAATCGGATTTGCAACCAGAATAAAAAATGAATCCAGTTCTTATACCCGTTTCTTTGCCAGAATTTGAAAGGCCAGTTTATCTCTTCAATAATGACTGTTTTAGCTGTCATATTGACATAGAGCAATTAACCTTTTCAAAGATTTCGCAAGCAACTAAGCAGGATCCATTCATGTCGGTTTTACTTCTGGCTTTACAAGGTAAACCTTGGAAAGCAACTTCACTTTCATTGCAAAGGTTCGTTGATAAGTACTTGCCAATGTGTTATTTTGACACTGAACAGCAAATTATTTTTATTGAATTGTCTGAAGATCCTGTTAATTCGACTAAGATTAAGATTTTTGTTCCACGCTCATTGCAACGACGAGTGCTTAAACTCCACCACAGCACGCTACCAGGCGGACATTTCGGCGCTCGTAAGACTCTAGCCCGATTATATAATTTATATTATTTTCCAAGAGCGTCAAAGCTAGTCCATGCATTTGTTAAAAAATGTCACCAGTGCCAAACAAAAAAAGGCCGTGGCGCACAGATGCTTGGTAGACTTTGCTCCGCTCCTCTTTACTATCCTGGGCATACTGTTCACGTCGATTGGAAAAGCAGCTTACCAGCAAGCAAAGGCTCAAATTTCAAACACATCTTAGTAATAACAGATGCTTTTTCGGGCTACACAGACGCATACCCTTGTAGAAAGTTTGATACCAAGACATTTGTGACGTTGCTAATCAACAACTTTATCAAATATTTTGACGTTCCAGTCCGAATTATTTCAGACTCAGGACCACCATTCTGCGCAAAATTAGTAAAACAACTGTACAGACGATTTGGCATTAAGGCAGCCCACACCGGGGTTTATCACCCTCAAGCTAATGCAAATGTGGAAACCGTAATGAAAAAAATCAACAGGCAAATTACAATGTTCTGTGAATCTCAGAGAGACTGGGCAGACAAGTTGCCCATGTTTATCATGTCTCTGAATAGCTCAATTCATTCAAGGACAGGCTATACACCAGCTTTCTTATGCTTTGGTCGAGAACTCTCAATGGGTCTCGAGCCACCATTAGATAAAGTCATAGAACAGCCTGTTGCACTGTACGCAGCAGAATTGTCGAAAAATCTACAAAAGGCTATTGAAAGGGTAAGACGTTTTAGAGTTTCTGATAGAAAGTACATTAGTGATAAGCTAAATGCTGGTCGTAATGTAGATTTTGAATTTAATGTTGGAGACAGAATTTGGGTCAAAACGCACCACATCTCCAGTAAATCCAATTACTTTGCGGCTCGTCTTGCACCAAAGTATAGTGGGCCTTACATAATCCATGAAAAGGTCTCCCCTCTGATATATCGAGTGAGGGATCTTGGTACTAGATTAATCCAGAAAAATTACCAACATATTGATAATTTGCGTCCGGTGCATGACGAAATTCCTGGAGAATTTGATTAAAACAAAAACAAAATAAAGATCGTCTTAAACTCCTTTCATCACGTCTAATTTGGACAAACTCAGAAGTGCTGTTCAGAACCTTGCCAGAAATGGAACCCTCATGGTTGAAATATCAGAAATCTAAGCTTTCATATTTTATTGAAAAATGTGTAAAAACCTCTTTTTGCAGCCTAAATAAAGCTCTTCCATTTATTATTTTATCATTCATTTGTATGTTTTGATACTACATGAAGAACATGACATTGAGAGCTATGCAAAATTCTCGTACAGAATTAGCCCCCTCACACGTGAAACACTGAAAATGGCTTAAACCACCCAAAATAAGTTATCTTGAAACAATTCCCAAAATAAAATGGGTAAGTTCAGAACTTCAAGAAATGTTTTGGTGAGCTGTCACGATTCTGGTGTGAAAATGCAGTACTGCTGCTCAGCCCGCCTAATTTCTTAAACACTTGTTACTAAATTTGAACCTTTTGAGTATCAGTTTTGAAAATTAAGATTCCAAATTTTTTAAACCTCAGAACCTTTATGATTTCGAAAATTTCTTGACCTTTTTTCCTAATGGCCGCCACTAAATTTGAAGGTTTGCAAATTGGGTGTAACAACGTTAAGTTTGCCTCTATACCCATTCGTAACTGATTTGCTCACTACGAAAACTGTTACCCATCAACTCTATGCAGTTCATTTTCCCATTACCTCATTGTCAGGTTTCGCTGTCTACTCAAAACAAATGATTGATGCTTTTCTATTTTTGACGTTTTTGAGAACTTCTGATTTGACTCCTTTTCATTTGAGCGTGAAGTTGAAATTTTTAAGAAATTTAAAGGAAAGTGCCTCTATGGTCGTACAACTGATTGATTTTGGTGTTGCTCGTGGAAAAATGGTTAGGTCCCAAACCTGAGTGCGTCCTTCGTGCATGATTTATCTTAAAACTTAACTCCCCCCCCCCCCCACTGTTAGGGATCTAAAACGCATGTTGAATGAGGCTCCTACTGATAGCTTAATACGTGTGAACATTGTAAGCTTAAATTGGAGTATACTAATACTGAGCCTGCCAAAGTTTCGAAATAAGTAGTTTTAGAGGAACCGGTTATCCGAGTTTAGACGTTTTACTGGTGCAACTAGGACGGGCTACGTCTCAAAGTTGTGCTGCAGCACTTCGCCAGGGTTCTGTGCGCTCAGTTTGCGTCATTCCTAGTCTGCTCGCAGACTAATGCGTGTGACGTTTAAATTGATTCTGACCATAACTTGCATGTTGGTTAGCCATGGAGGCCCCTCTTCGTTCTCACCAGTGTCGTTTCTTGGTTGACTCGGCGCCTAAATTCTCCCCGTTAACAGTCGCGAAAGTAGTGGTTATGCAAGACGTTATCTTCGCGATTCAGTTGTACAATTGACCAATGATTTTATTTTTCCATTAGCCCAATGGAACCAAATAAACAGCGTCATTTTTACATGCCAAGCCAGAACATCAACTACCACTGAACACCCGTCAATACAGTTTACATCAATGATCTCCAATTTCCTTCTGATGACTACTATGGTTTTAAATTTGCTGACGATTTAAAGATTGGTTCGGAGATTCTCTCCCCCTCTTGCTCCCCTGTTCTGAAAGCTCAGATTCTTCATGTGGCTAACTGGTCACATATCTGGCAACTTCCACTTTCCGTTCAAAAATGCTGCACCTTTCATGTTGGAAATCATAACTGTGGTTACCTTTATTTTCTGGACCAGTCACCACTTCCTTCCACCAATGAAATGTGCGACCTTGGGGTGTGGTTTTCCGGAAACCTGAAACCATCCCTTCATTGCAGGAAAATCTGCGCTCTAGCTTATTCTCGATCAGCCATTGTACATCGTTGTTTTATCTCCGGCGACATCCCTACTAAGGTCTGGGTGTTTAAGGTATTCGTGCGTCCTATCCTGGAATATGCCACTCCTGTTTGGTCCCCATGCTTGCTTGGCGACATCGATCGTGTTGAGAAAGTCCAGCGCCCTTTTACAAAAAGTCTACCAGGGTTTAGACACCTTGAGTATGGTGAAGGTCTGCGCAGGACTGGCCTGGAGTTGTTGGAGCTCCGTCGACTCTGGTTCGATCTTATCTAGTCTTTAAGATTCTCCGGGGCCTTGTCAGGGTTGATCTCCCTTTCTTTGATTTTGCACCTCGCTTGATGTGCACCCGGGGTCGTGACTGGAAACTGGCCTACCCCATTTCGCATTTGAACTGTCGTCATAAATTCTTTTCTTTCTGGGTTATATCGATATACAATGGCCTTAGCAAGGAGACTGTTAGGTCTCCCTCCCTTGCCGGGTTTTGCCGCCTTCTCCGTAGGGAACCCCTTGATAAGCATTTGAAACGCCCCAATGATTATATACTACTTTGATCACCTCTTCATAATCTAGGAGCAGTGTTGGTGGGTCACCCCTTCTGTCACTATTCCACGTCCGTGGTAAATGAGCTTATTATTATTATTATTATTATTATTATTATTCACTGCATTTTAGTTTAGTTCTTACATCGTAGTTCCTAATATCCTTCATTTTACCTGATATTTATTTTCTATTGCTTATCTGCACATTCGTGTGATTTGTTCTCTGGCTTTTAGTTGCATGTGCTTGTTCTATTTACTGTGGCTCTTTAGCTGCCTTGACTTTCTGTCGCTCTTCATCCATACATTGCTTCTTTGCTTTTTCTCTCTCCCCCCCCCCCCCCCCCCCTACGTTCTTTGTAGTTATTTACCCATCATGTTGTGGGTCTTAACATGGCTTGAGCTCTTCAAGATATTGGTGTAAATTTCTCCATTTCTTATACTGGTATACAAATGAGCGACGAGCAAGTCCTAGATCGTTGCATGTTCAGACTACTGAGTTTCAAGTGGGGTCAGTATGTGAAGCCCATATCATGACAAATGCCGTTTATTAGTCAGATTGTGCTTCGTTCGGTGAGACCTGCCTTCACACCTAACCTTTAGCTGACTCAGTATAGTTTCACCAAAAGTGGGAAAATCAGCGGAGTGCAGCAGGTGATGTGGGCATAGCTTAACCTATAGTGGACACAAAATTACAAATGTTTGCCGGCTGGTTGCACTTTTGTATTTCTGGTGGAGTCGAAACAAAACGTCGGATTGGAACGAACTTTGCTACATCACTTGAAAGATCCAATAGCATTGTTCATCTCGAATATGCAGTAAATCGATCAGTTAGAACAAACTAATTACGCATTTTCGATTTTATCTATCTAACACTCACTGTTGTAAATTTGGAATCCTGAACACTTAAGGAATTCAGACGCCGCGTCCAACACACTACTGGTCACCAAATGAACTTTAATAAATACGGATAATCAAAACATCATTGTTTTCTCATAGCTAACAATCTTTTTTGACCTATCTGAACGGTATAATTAAATTTGATCATTGTAATAAATTATATAGATACGATAAGATCATTTTATTAAAAAAGGATCCTCGGGTGAATTCCGTCAAAGTTGATGTTTGGACTAGCTACAGAGTGTCATTCTTGAAAATTTAAATAGCCGTAGTATGGCAAATCTATTTATGTAAAACCACAGTAACAGCAGACGACGTGTTTATACGAAAACACGATACAATAACATGGTTGCGTCTAATATTTTCAAGATTTCTAGTTGCCATGGCAACTTGAACTCTCATTCCCGTGTTACATGAATGAACACGCCTAATCTCTAACGCAATTCTCTGCACCTGCTAGTTGTGTAATTAACACATTAACTAAAAATTAACCCTAAAAGTTCTGAAAGCCTTAGAATTATTTAAATGCTATATTCTCACACAACTTAACACATTTTGACCTAAAATTCTCATCTCATTATTATCAGATCAGCAACAGCTGATACAGTACATATTGTAGGAGGAGTGTCATTAGGAGGCAGCGTGGGTCAAGTTTTGTACCAGCTTCATCATCATAAACCTTTAAATGCTGCCATTACTTATGACTATTCCACTTGCAATTAAATGCTTTACTTTTATTATTTTTAAACTGGAAAGATACTTTGCACTAGAATTGTTATAAACAATGTAAGAATTATTGGCAGTGGCGTGGTGCGTTACCAGCCCAACCTGCATAGGATGAAACGCTGTCCCAGCCTTTAACCAGAGGAAATTGTGTACATCTTGAGTATGGTATGTGGAAAGACGCTGCACGTATCGAAATATAAACTAAATGTGGGAGCAAACGAAAACCTATTAAAATAAATGTGATGTGTAGAAAAGGCCTACTTAAAAAAAACAAAATTATTTAAAAGGCCAGTGAAGCAGTACTTCACACTAGAATGCAAACCAGCCCAAACTTAGGCGAGTGAGTAGTGCACCCTGATTTTTAAGAGACAATTAACAATGGTCAATTCAAAACAATGAACATGTAATTTTAAATAAATTTCTGTTCGTCATGCCTGCAATAGAGCCTTAGCCTATTTCCCGGTACTAGCCATTGGAATATTTAATGAAGTACTTAAGTGCATGTTGTCTATGCATGATGTTTTGGATTGCATTTATTTTGTGTGTTTTATTACCTCACAGATATAAGCACTAAAGAAAAGGATGCAAATTCTGAATGCAACGCTGATGAGCATGATATGTGGAGATGCACGTTTTGTAAATTTTTCGCCACATTTCAACCATCCAAGACATCATTATCAGCGTTTAATAAAAGTCCTTGTTTTCATTTCGACTTGGGCCGCCACCATTACATGTTGATATACAGGAGAGGATCGTGAGATTATATCTGAGAAAGGAATGGCAGTTCATCTAGGTAGTGTGGGGGTGTGTAAACACTTCACCGGTTCCCGTTTCACCGAAAATTTGTTCCATTTTGCAGAAAATTAAGCCACTGATTAAAATTTGGCGAAACTGGATTTAGTGAAATGGTATGTGCAGTTGCATTTACATTGTTGATCCTCCCTCCATCCCTTCTCCCACTCTGTCAGTCCTTCCCCTCCCTCCTTTACTTTTTTATTTTTTTCCGTTTGTTACCTCCTTCCTTCTGCCACCCTCCGTTCCTTCTTCCTCTCCC
This sequence comes from Lithobius niger, assembly GCA_023313725.1. Classification (NCBI taxonomy): domain Eukaryota; kingdom Metazoa; phylum Arthropoda; class Chilopoda; order Lithobiomorpha; family Lithobiidae; genus Lithobius; species Lithobius niger. Next base: position 19,736 of record JAHWFP010129190.1, on the reverse strand, counting down.
TCCTTTTCCATTTTTGTTCTGAGTCCTCGACAGTATTTTTTACACAGATCGTTTTATTTTTATGCTCAATTACGAAACAATTTTTCGTTGATTGATAATGCAGTTGTATGTTCCTCGTGATCTTGAATTGTTGATACTCAAAACTGTTACAGTCTTTGTTTGATGACCGGGTGCGGTTAACACTCGCTAAAACCCTTTCGACTCTTTGAACCATGTTGTCGTCGTGTGGCAGATAACTCAGTTTGTGTTCATGCTCCCTAAAAAAATAACACGTTTTAAGAATTGACGTTTACTAATAACTATTTTTAACAATTGGTTTTTAGCAATTTCCGATTGATTTTCCTTAATTTCCATCCCAAATTCTACCCAATTTTAGATATTAATAATAAAACACTTTCGAGTTGTACTTGGTCACATACACCATTTCATAAAATTCGGTTCAGTACTTTTGGCCTGATGCTGCGATAAAGAAATCCCAATGAGTGACTGCATAAAGAGCTCCACTCGCTTCTTCAAAAAGGTCTTGAATTAACAGGTTGACCCAGTCTAACAGCAGGCAGTAAAATTGTCGCATATTGTCAAATTTAGATAATAGGCTTCTTATTTCTTGCTTCAAAGCTTGGTTCGTTAAAAGAAGATAGCTACGAATGTTTCTTGTTTTGATAAGCTTAACAGCTAACAGTTACTTTATTACAGTTTTATGCTCAGCTGGACATTTAATTATCCAGTATTCATAATGCAATTAACCAAAGCCTGCTGTAAAACACGTTTCCTAATTCAACCGTTTGGCAATCGATGTTAATGACTTTTCCCCCAAAGAGTACCTCAAAAAAACGTACCATACAGCACAACACAACTCACTGAATTTGTAACAGCTTATGCACATGTACGTAAGAGCACAACAAACTGGAAGAGTCCCTGTAACGGTATTTGGCTGGAAAAAAACTTAATGGGTTTGGCTCTGACCACCCTTTCTTACAACTATCGTTCCACTGGACCTTGATGCACTGTATTGATTTGTGGCCCCAATCAAGAAGGCTATGGGTTCCAGCAACACTAAAACCATGATGCCTATGGAAATATAAATAAATTATCGAGATTTGAAAACTAATTGTGACATTATCGAAAACGAAGAGTTAGAAATAAAAAATAAAGTACTTCAGGTTTTAAATTTAGATAATTGTGCTTCAAACAATATCTGAGCCGAGTGATCAGTTTGTACTTGATTCTGACCAAAATGCCATATCTACGCCAATTTTAGATTGATTTTGACATTCGATTTTTCTAAATTGATTGCCTCGACGAGAGCTTTCCAGTGGCATGAACTATATTCTTAAAATTGAAAAACCTGACCTTAAAATCTTAGTGTGAGTCGATTTAGTATTACAAGCTACTTTTAAATGACGATGACAAACTCGGAACAAGCATAATAATAAATATAAATTTCAACCCACTCTTCCTGTAATAAGACTAAAGCCTGTTTCCTAGTTTAGTTAGGAGCAGCTATAAGCAAGCTCTTCTTAGCAAAAATGCGTAGTAGTGTCAACGATTAGCATACCTCTGTCTCCATTTAATCGTTTATGCATTGTTCACTAATACGTGTTAGTATTTATAATTTGTATTACAGAAACGAATTTAGGTTGTCGTTTCTACAGTACAATTCAGCTTACAATTTTTTACTCGCTGAACAAACCATTTACCGAAAAACGTTTAGACGATGGTTTCTTACTCGACTTTGATATTCTCTGCGTGTCTCTATTCCTTCTGTCTGTTTGCTTTCAAACTTTATCACAGAGTATAACGAATGGTCGACATGTATGAGAATTTGAGATTTCAGGGAAACCCGTTTGCTGAACAACAACGAGCTGAGCGGTTGCACTTAAAAAAACGAAGTTAAACCACAAATGTTTTACTCCTGTAAGAAAACACAACTTCGAGTATCACTTCCGGAATAAGGGGAGGAATAACTTTTATAGGAAAAGAAGCTTGATTGCCAACAATAAGTCCCCACCAAATACATACTACTCCCACTTACCGAACTTCTATGTGTTAGATTTAGACATCAACAACCTCTACAGCAAATAGTGTACGTACTACCTATTCTTCTGGTTAAAATTAACTGTGCATAGAAATTTAATATAAAAACATTTTTTTTGATTCGACAAATGTGGCTTCATTCCATCCATCACAAGTTTGATGTAACTTGAAAAATACTTCCTCTTTTCTCTGCTTTATTATTACATGGAAAAAACTACAACACTCATTTTCCATATCCACCTCTTCCCTGCACTTTTAACCACCCTTACCCTTTAACCCTCCTTCCTACCTTTGTAGAATTAAACGCGGAAAAGCCTGCCAAAATCTCAACAAAAGTTAAATAAATACAGATGCAAACCTATTTACGTTGCTTTTTGGACATATACGTCAGACTGCCTGAGCGGGGGAATGGAACCCACGACCTTTGAACCGAGAGGCCGAGGTACTACCACTGAGTCAGTATGGCCGCATCAGCATGGTTCAGCGGTAGGACCTCGGCCTTTGGTTTCAAAGGTCGTGGGTTCGATTCCCTGCTCAGGCAGTCTAACATATAAGTTCAAAAGTCAACGTAAATAGGTTTGCATCTGTATTTATTTAGAATTAAATGTTGTCAGATGTTTTTTTTACATGGTGTATGTTAACTTCCAGTGTGCCTCAGGGGTCGGTAAGTGGCCCAATTCCTATCTTACTTTGCATTAATGACTTGATAGATGTAGTTGTCTCTGCACATGAACTTCGCAGCCAACACACACATCTATTGGATCATTAAGGTGGAATTGGATAACTTCGTACTGCAGCAAAACTTATACAGAATAGCTGAACTTAGAAAATGAACTTAAATCCAGTGAAGACTAAGGCAATTCACATTTCACATAAAAGGAATACCACAAATCCTGTTTACTCCCTAAAGGGTTTTGCTTTGGAGATGGTAGACAATATGACTTGCCTCAAAGTTCAAATTAACTAGAAGTTGTCTTGGTCTGACTATGTTAAGCACATTTCCGCTAAAGCAAATAGTGAAATTAGATTTTTTCACAGAATTGAAAAACGCAAGTCCTAAAGTTCGAGAGGTCGTTTATTAATACGGAAACAAGGCCAAAGTTGGATTATTGCATTGCATAGGATGGTGTACGGTGACTATCAAAGAGATGCCTGTGTCACTGCTATATTCAACAAATTGAAATGGCAATCCTCAGCCGACAGAAGGAAAATGCCCCCCTTCAAGTCTTTTTCCATAGTTTTAATGGCTGCACTGTTCTAGATCCTTCTGTTTCTTGTACCGCCCCAGATTTCGTGGATATGCATGATCATGCCAGAAACATCAATTGCTACCAGTGCAACAAAAATGTGCCCTCGCACCATCATCAACTGGCGTTACTTCAGCTGTGATGTTGTGTTTTCTACAAGTGATGTCTCCTTTGCTACAAAGTTAAGAAAAGACTGTTAGTTACAAAAATGCAACCATATTTGTTAAATTGTTAAAAAAAAATTATTTTATCATTTTGCATGTTTTTTTCTTGTATTTGTCTTGAAATTTTATGTCTTCTGGCATTGCATTTAATGCTCTTTTGAGCGTTGAAACCATTGAATAAAAAAATTAATACATAAGTAGCATTGGAGACATAAAGGTAACAAAAACTTATATACCTCTGTCCACCTGCCACTCCACTTTATAACCGCCTGCTATAATAACGCTGATAACCCCATTTCCAACATCCCCTCCTTATTGACAACCTCGAATCCTGTCTGTAATACATATAGGGAGACTTAGGGCACATAAGGGTAGCAAAAAATACTAACCCCCTTCTCCAGGTCGAAAAAGCCCGAAATGTAGACATACAGGGAATGGGGATATGGGCGTAATAACCTTTGAAGTTGGAGTGACAACATCACAGTTTAAAAGTTATCACTTCCGTTGGCCAACAACTATTGATATTAATGTCACTTCCGGAGTAATATACCTTCCATCTTGCAGTAGAAATATGACGTAAAATGCCGTCACCACCCTCCTCCATACAGACGAAATCGGAAGTGGGAGATACCAGAAAAGGGGGATCAAAAGACGTTGTCACGGTTTAACTTTTGACCAGTGACCATGACCCGAATTACCCATGACGTAAAGATAGACTCGGTTTAACTTTCTCGTGGCGTTATCAGGCTTTGCCACTGTGATAGAATTAGTGCTCAAATGGTAGCAAAAAACACGGCCCCACCCTCCTTCAGATAGACGCAACCGGTAGCAGGGGTGTACCAGAAATGGTTGGTCAGATGACGTAAAATCGTTTCGACATTGACCAGCAACTTACCAGCAAGTGGCCCCTAACATTGAATTGAACCCGATTTGACTCGGAAGGGGGTGGATGGCTCAATACACACTTTACCACTGCGGTAGCATTAAGACACAAAAAGGTCAGACTGTGCATAGATCAAAAGTCAACCCAGTCTGGTGTGACTGGCTCAATATCGCACAATATGTAATAGCCATTTATGTACAGTAGCCTTACATACGAGAAGTGTCTCTTTTATTATAAGGACAGCCCTTGAAAACAGGATGATTTCTGTAGGTTAGAGGTCTCTTGGGGATCATATTGTTGTAATGATCGTTTCTTTGCAGCAGCTTTAAAATGTAATAAGAGAAGATTACATCTTTTATGTGAACGTCCTTCAGTATCAGAGTTATTTTTGCAAGTTTCAAAGTGTGGTGGGGTAACGGCCATTTCTGTTCAGCTGTAACTGTAATGTGAAACAGTTTGATTTGTAAAGGTTTTAAGGTCTGTGGCAATTATAAGGTGTAATAGCCGTTTCTGTTCAGTAGCTATACAATTTCATGCCTCCTTTGAGAATGTCGTTTGTTCGGTTTACTAAAATTTTTAGTTTACTAAAATTCTCAGTTTACTAAAATTTGGTTCTTCCATCCATCCATCCACAATCCCCGTCCGAAACTAGAAAAGTCACTTGCAGTAAATCCTCTGTTTGTGGCCAGGTCCTCAATTGTAGCCGGTCTTTAATTGTAGCCGGGCCTATTCCCATTCTTGAATTAGTAGTAGCCGGTCTCTAATTGTAGCCGGGTCTCTAGTTGTAGCCGGGTCAAAATGATTTCCATTTTGAAAACATTCTGTAAAAAAGCACGTATGTCCCTTAAACAGATACTGTATCCAAATTAAAAAGTTATGTAAAAGCATTCACGTGACATAATTTACTATTTTTAATGTCAGACACATGTTCTACATGTATTGATAGAGTATATTTCCTTTCTAAATTTGTAATAGCCGGTCTCCAGTTGTAGCTGGGTCTCTAATTCTAACCGAATTAAAATGGATTGAGTTTTAACTAGCAGCCGGGGCTACAAATAGAGGATTGTTTAATTTGGTGTAATTTGCTCAACAGATAATTCGTCACTTCCTCCCAACACCTAAGTTGTCTTCCCTCAGTGTGGCTACTTTTGGAAGAATTTTTCCTTTCAATCGAAATAGAAAGAAACATAAACAGAAAAATGCATCGAAACGTGATTTAAAAGCTATCTCGAAACGTTATTTGGTGATGCAGCACAGAAAACAGTAGTGGGAAGATCCTTACAGGAATGAACAAACCTTTGACTATTAATAAACAAAAATGAAACGTTAAATGTTAAGAGTAATTGTTTAACTCTCATGTTAACGATAGCATCTTAAATTTATGTTAAAGATGTTCCAAATGCAAAAATAAATCAGAATAAGAATTAGTATCACGAGCCTTCGTGATTATTTTTATTGCATTCTCATGAAATTTTCCGTAAGGGGGGGACATTCATCCACTAACATGATTTATCATGATTTATACTGATTGTAATTAACATAATGGATCTTTATTTATCTTGATTGTGCATCATGATAAATCATAACCCAACGTGGTATAACCATGATTTGTCAGGATGGCGCATCATATCAAAATCATCACCGATGCATCCTGCAAAATCTTGTGACTGCAGCCTACTGAACATGATTCTTTTTACCAAACCAAAAACTTCGTGATTATTGTTAAACCAAACAAATTGTGATGTGATCAAAAAATTAAAAAAAACATTCAACCAAGATATTGGTTCATAGTTAATGGATCCATGTCAATTTCTGTGAAGACTGACTGTCAACTGCTATCACTGCATGGAGAATAATATTATGACAATTTTGAATGAAGTCTCCCGGCGTCAGGCAGCAACACTTGAAGATACTATCATATTCTACCTTGCGACGATGGGTGGAATACAAAGGGAGAATTTAAACTGGATACTCTCACGTTATCCGGATGTTTAGACATTTATAAGCTCCTGGTGTCACTTGCTATAATTCTTAGAATATTTGTCTCTTTCTAATTTATTTCCCCAGAATCAAGTCAATACAGTCATGTAGTACAAGTTCACAGACAAACAAAATCAAAAAGATATTCATGCAGTGCTCTTAGAAGCGTTTGACACACTTATCCCTTTTGAAGATTTGTCACGATGGGGTCATGAAATACAATGATTAATTCTGGATTATGTCATGTGTGTCAGGATTATGCTATCTTATCATTGCGTAGCGTCATGATGATGTCATGAAAAACAAAGATTATATCATGTTTCTAATGATGAACAATGATTATGACGTTGTCTCAAACTTCAATTTTCCATGATAGGTACGTTAAATAAATTAGCCTAATTATACAAGAATATACAAATTTCATTAGTAAAATTGGCCTCACAATTACGTAAATATATTTGTAAAAGTAACTTCACTATCAGAGGGGTGGGATTGAGGCTTAATGGCGCGTCGACAGCTTGGTCATTAGCGCCAA
>JAHWFP010129185.1:20471-37159 GCA_023313725.1 Lithobius niger | reverse complement strand
TTGGCGCCCGAATCCCCACTATGAACTGCAGGGACGTCCTGGTCCATCGTATCTACATTCTTCTCGGTGCAATTTTTACCACTTCCCGCACTTCTTTCACCTCGGGGCCCACCACTTTGTGTACTTCTCTGGAGATGCCGACAGGGAGCATCTTTCGGCATAGCCAATAGGCACGTTGTGCAGTAGATATTCTGACAGAATTTTCGAACGTGCCCACGAATTCCACAATTCAGACATCGTGGGGCTCTGTCCGCTATTACAAGAAGCACCGGAACTCCTTTCACACCAACAACGTCCGGGATTTCGTCAAACAACACTGTGTCCTTTAGTTTCAAGACAAGACTGCACGCCAGTATGGCAGTGCCGCAGACCCTCTGTCACATGATACTCTAAAGCATGGCTCACCACAGAGCCATAATTCACAAGCGCACGGCCAACATCTTCAGCGGTGGATTCTAATGGCAACCATTGCAGTCTGATCCGCACCAGTCACTCGTACAGATCAAAGACGTCAGCTTTGTACCCATTTAAATCAATTGTTTTCAACTTCTTCACAGCCTCCTTAGCTTCAAACGTGGAGAACGTCACCTGGAATACGTTGTTGGCTCTCAGCCAGCACAAACCAGTGACTAGTTCAAGATTTACCACCTTTACCAATGCATCCCGCATATATGTGGTACAGTAAGGCTTGCCCAATGGATCAGCAATAAAAACAAGAGACTTCTGCATCTTGAAGTTCGACAGGATGCCCTTGTACATTTTCTTCAACCATACTAAGTTTGCACAGTGTTGGTCCTGCTCGAATTCTTTGACAACTTGAGCGTCATTTGGCCACTGGCCATACTCATGGTCCCTATTGGCGTGGGTGACTTCCGCATAGGAGGTACACTTAGGTGAAGGAGATATTGAATGCCTATTATATTTGAATTTGAATTTATTTGCAAGAGCCTTGGCCCATAGCCATTCGCTCTTTTCTTATGCCCAAGTACACTCTTAACCTAATCCCTCTTATAAACACCGCCGCTGACAATCCCATTTGTACCTTTGTTATTTGCATTGTCCAAATCAGCAGCAACATTATTGATCACTCCTGATTGTTCTGCGCCATTTTCTCTCTCTGCTCCATCTGACACAACATTTCTCCCACCTGAAATTCCGTACAGGTCCAAATCCAACTTGCCAATGCCTTGCTTCTCTACCAGCTGCAGCAATTCACTGTACTCCTGATCGGTCACGATACCTACATCAATGTCTCTTTGTCTCAGTTTTCCCATTCGTTTTAGCTCCAGCAAAAATTGTTTCACTTGCCGCGCCATTTTTTCTTTTTGGCCACCGTGGCATGAATGAACCTGCTCACCCTGCTAATTGTTACAGGCCACATCCTTGAAACTATTCAACTCGGCAACTGAAGGGTCGGAGTAAAGAGGGTCGCAGTGAGTTACTTGCTGTGTTCCAGGGCTGCTTTGATGGAGGGGAGGTCTCTGCAACATGGCAATTTTCTATTCTCACACCAGTGCTAGGGAGGGGGAAGCCAAGAACACAGGTTACAAGTTACAGACCCATTGCCCTGCTCTCCTGTGCAAAAAAATTATACGAGCTGATTCTGGTTGGTAGACTAAATAGAATTCTGGAGGAGTCGGGTAGTTTTTACCACGCTCAGTATGGTTTCCGAAAACAAAGAGGGGCTCAGGATGCCATGTTTCGCCTGGAGTCTGGGATCAGGGAAGCGTGGGCCGACAATTTTATTGCTGCAGTCGCCTTTCTGGATATCAAGGCAGCTTACGATATGGTGGATGTCGCCTGGGTCAAGCCGGCTCTGCAGTCAATGGGAGCCAGCGAGAAATTGGGTGAGGCCATCCTCTCTTTGCTGGGTGTCCGAGAGTTCGCTACGAGGTTTGGTGGTTTCTGGTCTGGTGTGAAGTCTACGAGTAGAGGCCTGCCGCAAGGGAGTTACTTAAGCCCAACTCTTTTTGCGGTGGCGATCAATGCCGTGCTTGAAGAGCTCAGCCTTCTCGGCTCCATAGTGGCATATGCGGACGATGTTGCTATTTGGGTGGTTGGTGCTGATGTTGGTCGTATTCTGGCGAAGCTTGAGGACATCATTGCTAGGGGAGTCACTCTCCTAGCAGAGTGGGGCCCTGTCTGCATCAAAGACTGAACTGATGATTTTCGCACGTGGGCGGAGGCTTGACGGCAGTATTTGGGTGGAGACCTCAGTGCTGACAGCAACCACTAATGTACGCTACCTTGGTTATAGGCTCGATGGATGGAGAATGCGAATAACGTTAAGGAAAAAATTGTTACCCGTCATGGGGTCCTCAAGTCGGTGGCCTAAGAGGTCGGTCATAATGACGTATCGGGTTCACATCCGGTCCTGCATGGATTGCCACCTTCCCTTCCTGCTTGGCTCGAGCGGGACTATGGAGAGGGTACAGGTAGCCCTTAGCGGCTGCCTGCGCACAGCTACTGGCTGCCTGCTCTCCACTCCAGTGCCTGCGCTGCATATTGAGGCAGGAGAGGTGCCGCTGCGAATCAGAGCAAGAGAGTCGCTGACTCCCTTGTGCCTCAGGGCGGTTGCCAGGGGTGACAATGATCCGGTTGCTAGGCGTTTGGTCTCCTACTCAGCACTGACCCAGTTGACTCGTAAGCTTCTCGGAGCTTTGGGGTAGGGTGCTACTATGCTACAACAGCGTGGTCTGGGTGCCTTCCTGGCTCCGAGAGTCGTGGGTGGTGGGCACCCGTGGGCTTGGTGTGGGGAGGTTTTGCCTCTCTTGGCCTGTTCGGAGCAGGCAGGGGACAGCTCTGACTGGGTGGATATCTGCTGTGATGCCTCGTTTTTCAGTGGTATGTGGAAAGGAGGTGCGGGCATATGTGTTCTCGACCTACGGCAGGAATACAGCTACTTTCCTAAGTGCCTCTCATCTGCCTTCATTGGGAAATTGGTAGCACTGTCGGTCGCACTGGATATTGGGTCAGATTTGCAGTTGAGACAGTTCCGGGTGCTGACGGACTCGGCGGCTGGGATCCGGTTCCTTCGATCTGCATACAGGCAATTGGATGTCCGTCACCCCCTCGTTGTTGAGATTAGCCGGGAAATGGGAAACGTACCGTAGTTGATGTAGGCGCCGGCCGGGCTCGTCTGGTCCTGGATCCAGTGTAATAGTACGCCCTCCATGGTGGGGAAGAAGGTATGGGTCGAAACCTCGCAGAACCGATGGGTTGCGATGGCTGCGTTCCAGAGAGTCACCGGAGACGAGGATGGTGACACAGGAGGATCGCCGTTTGGAGTATGGGACTTCTGGGCCGAAACGGATGGATCCCGGTATGGTGATGGCAATGGCGACGGGGCCTCTTTGAGCAGGTCTGTGACGGATAGTCTTAGTCGAGGATGTAGCCAAAAGACGTGGGGAACCAGGCGAACACGCCTTGGTTGTTGTGGGTGCTGTCCGAAGGTGCCGGGGTCACGACCGAGCTCAGTAGTATGCCCGTCACGGCGGGGAAGCCGATAGGGAAGTGCAAGCGGACGTAAGAACGGAGCCTTTGGTGGAGCCAAGGGAGAGAGTGTAGCCTAGATGCGTATCTTGGGACGCGTTCCGGACGTTCCAGGAATGGCAGGAACTGTGTCGATGTCGGATGGAACGTCGTCTTGATTCTGGCTGACGGCGCCGAATCGTAGACCATCGATCCGGGGAGATGAGGAGGCAGATACGGCAGATTTTATCGAGGCCGTTACATTGGCGGAAAGTGTTCCTTCTCCTGCTTTCTCCTTACAGAGGTCTGGTAAAGGGAAGGAAGGGTGGTGAGGAACGTGGTGCTGTTGGTCCTTATGGGAGCAAGTGTCCCCCCTTTTTGTCGAGCAGGGGATCGAGGGATGACAGGAAGAGTGCAAAAAACGTTCTGTAAGGGACGCAACCATATTTCTAAGACAAGGACGTGCTTGATTTTAATATCACGTTAAGGAACTGTGGACGGAATGCAGGACCGGAACGCAGAGTCGGAATGCAGATTCGGAATGTAGAGCGGAACGTGACGGTCAGGAATGGAAACAGCAGACGTAGAGATGTCGGAGGAAAGAAGGCTGGCGAAGGGTCAGAAAAAATCGCAAGCAAAACCAGACTTTAGGTGAAGGAACGTTGACTTTTGAAAACTCCACTGGTGGGGTTGGATCAGCGGACAAGGATGTGTTGGACAACTAAGGTGCGAAGCTGGCGAAAACCATTACGCTTTAAGCGGTTCGAACTGAAAGAGATGAGTCCTGGAGGCAAAATTGCACAGGTGGAGGAGGAACCAGGGAACGAGTGGAGGTCGTTCCCTTAGGTAGGAACGGGGAACGTTGTTGGTTGTGTAGGTGATCTTAGTGGTTCCTATGTGGGAGCGGAGGAACGAAAGGTTGAAGTTTGGTGTTGAGGAATCGAGTCTTTACAGATTGTGAGCTTGTGTGCCTAAATTGTTGTAAGAGAGGGGGTACGTCGGGCGTTTTTCTGACCTGGAGTATTATGTCGAGTCGGACGATAGCAGCCGTCGGATTGAAAACAGGGGTTTCCCTGGAAGTGTAGGAATAGCACAGAGCCTAAGTGCCGGTGGAAGTGTCCTATGGTTCCCCCGCCCCACCCGGTCCAGCACCGAAGTACGTGAGGGAACCGAGGGGAGGACGGAATCGTGAATCTGCTTGCGGAAGGGAAACCGGAGCTGATATTAGTAGAAGACTGCTTGCGAAGAGTCATGGTGGAAGAATTGTGGTTGCCAGAGGGCCCAGGCCGGATGCTGGGGCCTGGTTCCGGCACATTAGTTGTGGCTGCCAAGCAGTAGTGGGATCAACGTAGCAGTTGAGAAGGCTTACCATCATTACAAGAAACACACAGCCTGGAGGGAGCAGGCGGAGAAGTGGTGTGGTCCTAACACGGGAACAGAAATCGTTGACAACAGGAATCAATGACGAACGAAGTGTCGATCCCTGTCAAACTGTTGCTCGTAACCTTGCTCCCTGACCTCTATTCCGGGCAGTGGAATCGTGCGGATCGTTGTGGACGATGGTGGGGCCCAATCCCCACTGATGGGGAGGAATCGAGAGCTTGGGATCGCTGGAATTGAAACATCAACAAGGAGGCAGGTGGCTAGTTGACTGTGTAAAGAAGGAGAACCAGTCCTACCTTTGGTGGTTCCCTAGTCCGTGTTAGAGCTGGGGGGAACAGGGAACGTAGGCCAGAGTGCAGGCGAGTAACATCTACCTAAGTCGATGGTCAGATAAGTAAGAGCAGCCAAATTGTTCTGTTCGAGTTTATATACGATAGAGGCTGCGCAGGACAATGCGCAGTAGGGCTGATGCGGATGAATATAGTTAAATAAAAACTGCAAAGAGTGTGTCCTAAGAGGTATGTCCAAATAGCCGAGTATGGCGGATTCTTGATGTTAACGGTCGAATCATAACCATGTCAAATTTGTATAGATGAAGGAAGCCTCGCAGTAACATGCGCAGTGAGGTCATGTTGTTGGTGGTGTAAATAGGAGACCGTGTCCTCTGTATTTGTGACAGACCGAGGGCCGGTAAGAGGAACATAGGGTGACGTGATGCTATCGTTCCCATTGGAAGAGGAACGTGCATTGCAGAGACGTGGATTGATAAGATGGTCGCTACCAAATAAAACGAATTCGTAACCAGGTACCAATTGTATGGTTACCAGGCGAATTGTTGTTATGATCCGTGAGGATCGGGAATCGAGCGGGTGTCTTGCGGAGTGAGGACTGTCGTTTTTGTGGAAATAGACGATAGTTCCCTCCCCCCCCTACCCGTCCGCCAGGTACGGGACCGAGGGTAGTTGGGGAGACGAGGGGAAAAAACGGAACGTTAATCCGCTGGAGGAAGGAGACCAGAAACGACGAAGAGGAACCGGCAAGTTGTAACGAGGAACTGAAGGGACCGGGAACACGTTCCGGGCCATGTAAATCGCAGAACAGATAGATCCCGTTCAAGCTAGTAGATAGCCAAAGAAACCACAGTTACACTGGGCACACCCTTAACATTAATAGATGGTAAGGAGCACAGGAACAGTAAGTGCTTGCAAGGAACGCGTCCGGAAGCGGAACGTCTGTGCTGGAACTAACCTCTAGAGGGTCTATTGGGGAAAGTGACCCCAAGAGCCGGAAAAGTAGCTGAGGATGACTAGGTGATCCGGGTGTGCGGAGCTGTATAGCCCGTCCGTCGATGTCCGGATCCGAGGGAACGAGGAATAGTTACCATACTATCCATCGTGGAATTGCAGAGTCGGTGCAGACGACCGCCTTCCTCTAGAGGAACTCAGGAACGTCGTAAGTGGTCGGATCGGTCTTGGGACCGAGGAACCGGAACGGTAGAGGGAAAGCTCAAGGAGGTCACGACGTGAACGCCCTAGGAGAAATGATGCCAAAATGGTCGGCTGCGCCGTGTTATATAGACGAGCCAAACCTGCGCATGCGCTGAGGGTACAAGTCTAGCTGGGATACAAGCTCCAAAGCTTCTATTTTCGTCGGCAATTAAAAAGCATCGCGTCGGCATTTCGCCGTTTTGTATTGTCACATCCTCGATTTTGTGTGGCCTCATTAAGCCACGTTTCATCAACATAATAAATTGGCTTTTTCTGCTGCACATAGGACTTAATTTGGCGTATAACATCGCCGCCGTAACACCACTTGTCACTCGAGCAGGACGGAATTCTGGCCGCGTTTTGCGTAACGTAAGAAGGTCGCCCATGATGCGTTGCATTGTAAGCAGCGTGATGTACGACAAGGAGTCGTCGTCATTGATGCACTCTCATAATTTTTTAGCTGTTGGTATTTCGTTGTTACTAAAGAAGGAGTGAACTTTCAACCGTATGGCATACAATGTACAACCATCATAGCGAAGCAGACATGTACGCTTGCCTTTGGTATTGGGTTGGGTATTTCCAGGGAGCTTTGTTTTCCTTCCCACTGCCGAAATTAGTTTTTGATTTTAAAAATACTGCTTGCCTTAACACCTTGTCTACACCATCTTCTAATATTCCGGGGTTTTCACGGCGAGTCCTGCTGTAAACATTCAACACTATTTGCTTCTCTCAGCTGGTCATGGGTTTGCCTTTGCGATGATAAGAGTAATAACCGTGGAGCGAGCACGCAGTCACCGTGTTTGAAACTTGTTGCTATTGCGCAGGCTTCGCGCGTATGTTTTGGTGGTGAACATGCGTGTCACGGCACAAAAGGTGGTCAGTCGCTAGGTTTAGGACCCTGGGTCTCTGCTCCTCACATGTTGCTCTTTCATCGCTTATGGAGTCTCCCTCCCCTTCGTCACAGCCATTGTCTGGTACGTGGTATGGTGACATTCTTCTCCTTTGTTTCCGCCTTCCTTCCTTTAGCCGAGTCGTGACCCTCGCAGTTACCCACCCTTCGTCGTCTTCACCATGTCCTTTGCATGCCCAGCCTTCGAAGCACATAGGGCCACCAACCAACATGGAGGAGAGAGGCGGACCAGCAGCCCTTCGCTGGATCTCTCACGATCCTCCGGAAAAACAATCCTGTCTCTAACTCTCGTGTGAAAAACCTTTGTAATAATCATCTTGTTCTTCGTCATGGAACCCCCTACAGACTTTTCGATTTGGCAAGCCTTCATTGAAGAGCATGCTCTTCTTCCCAAGCTCTCGCTTGGACTACAGAATCCTTCGTCCCTTCGCTTTTCCGTGGCTCCAATCACCAGGACGATTGACTTCTATCAGTATCTCCGCAATGTTCAGTTTCTTGAGAATGCTTCTTCAACGATATGCCACCAGATGTCCCTGCACTGGTGGTCGGGGATTTCCCTCGCTGCTTTTTGGCGGTAAAATGAGCCTGTCTCTGCTCCTCTTCCTGTTCTCCTCGCACAGTGCATACGTCATTGCCACCTGAACACCTTACCGTGCAGTTTCGATTATTTCATCATGGACATCCCTCCTGATTCTCCTCGTTCGCCAAGTCCCAAGCGTTGCAAATGTCCAGGTTTCAAGTCAACTCAGGACAAGATCGCCTCGATCCGTATCAAGTTTTCCAACGCCACCGCTCCTGTAACTATTATACAAAGCCATGCCCCATATGTAAGACAATAGATGAGGACACTTGGGAGTTAATTGAAGTTACGGTAACTAGCGAAAGTCATGGGCTAGGGATCTTCTCGCTGCTAGTGCTGTAAAGAAAGGTGCCCCTTCTGCGACTAAGCCACCTCAACGATCGTCTTCCTCCAAAGTTGTGTTAGCTTCTAGCTCCTCTGGGAAGAAAACGGCTTCTTCGTTGGCCATTCAATCATGACAACGTTCGCAGTCCTCCAAAGTTTCGTCAGTCTCGCTGCCATCCACCTCCCGGCAGACGCTTAAACAAAGGGACTTCCAACAAAGCATTTCCTCCTTAGCTCACCAGTACCCTCACATCTTTCGCTTGCCATTATGCAAACCACTGCTCCTTCGGTTCCTGTGGCCGCAGTTCCAGTGCCGGACCTGCCATTTCTTCCAGCTGCATTCGTTGGACCAGTCCTTCCGTCGCAGCTGCCTTTACTTACTTCGTTCCCAGCTACGACTGCTCCTCCTTTGCTCTCTCATGGTGATAACAACATCGTTTCCAAGCCACAATCTTCCAACACCGGTTTCTTGCTTGACTCCGCTGCAGCCTTGCGAACAGCCATCTGTCGCTGGCTTCAGCTTTCCCAGGATAACCTCGCCCATCTGGATTTAAACACTGAGGCCATACTGTCCGCAGCTCACTCCCTCTCTACTGAAATCACTGCCCTTCACATAGCGAACGCCATTCTAACTGTGGAAAACACTTGTCTTCATCGTCAGGTCCATGAACAACGGGGCAACCTAATCCTGGCCAACTCCAAGATTCTCTTTCTTTCGCCTCTACCAGCACGCCCAAGCTCTTCTTGGCGTATTTGCTATTCTCGTTATCAAGAGACTCACAGGGTCCTCTATGGTCGTTCCCCCACTACGACGAAACTCCTTTGTAATATGCCACAACAACCCCATGACCCTCGTCTTGCTATTCCAGCAACACCTTCGTCTCCTGTAGCCACTACTTCCCAAGAGTCTATGCCCTTCGGTGTCATGCTGAAACCTGCTACAGTGCCTTCCCATTCATCAGGACTTTTGCCCACAGCATCAACAGCCAAAGTTAAGGACTCTCCTGCCCCTATTGATCTTGTGATGTCAAGTTGGGCTTCTGTGTCTGCTTCCCCTTCACTCAACACTTTCAGTGCCTTTTCCATTTGGCAGTTTGATGATGCTCCGCACTTCATCCCCGTGTTTCCCGGAATTGTGCCATACTCCAACCATGGCACTTGTCAGATGCCCAGTGCTTCGTGCTGGGCACGAGCCAAAAGGGTTGCGCTAAGCTACTGCATTCACCTTAAAGTCTCCCGTACCCTTCGCCATTTCATTCATTCTACTATGCCTAGGAGCCAGAATCACGTTTCCTTCTGCCCATTTCAAAAATTGCACAAACATTGTAAAGGCTTTACCGAGGTCATCTTGGACTACCTTCCTCCCTTCCTTTCCAACGATGACTCTGCATCTTAACTTCGTTCCCCTTGTGGACCTTCACCATCTCCATCTCCTTCAAGCTCAACGCCAACCAGCTGTTACATTTCCTGATGCATAAATTCTCCTTCGCACACCACCGTTAAGTGAACTTGCCATATGCTCCTCCTACGCATCTGTTTTATTATTCCTTGGCCGTATTTGCCCTTCACTCTGCTCTGGCACCCTTCTGAACCTCAGTGTTGTAGTTTCGCACATCCTTCCCTTAGCCTCTGATCTGGGACTCCGGCTCCTCGTACACTACTAAAGTTTCTCAGTGACGCGGTTACTTTGGTCATTAACAGCTAGCTACTTTCTGCAAATCTTCCTTCATTCACGCTGTGCTACGACTTGGCACCTCTAATGGGACCTTTGCCCTTTCCTTCTTCGACCATCTATTCGTCGTTCCTGTCCTTCGTTCTGCAGAATCGGGACGCTTTCTTCTATCATACGTTCTATTCTTCGATGGATCATCAATGTGGCTGCCCATTACCTGTTCCGTCTTTCTTCTTCAAGACCACAGTCTGGTTTGACTCCGCCTCAAGCTGTCGCGCCATACTCTTCGTCACATCTCCTTTCAAAATACGTTGGTCCTCTCCTGTTTTTTCCAATCGAGTTGGCCTCAGCTCAGCCCGAAGATCTTCCAGCAACGGTATCCGGACGCCTTAGAACCTGAACGTGTTTCAGGTGGCTTACTCTTATCATCTTAAATGTTATGTTAACAGCTGTTTGATCCTTCACCCCTCTGAACTTCTCATCCTTACTCCACCCTCATAAGCGCTCATCCTTATATCTACGTGGACCAATGTGCGTTGTGTCTACAAACAACTGTGAATTGACACAAGTTACCCTTTGGCTTGGGTGGACTTCGTCTCATGGGAATTGGCCCTTTGGGTTCGGGGGACACAACACATACCTTGCAGTTTACTCTTTCATTGCTCTCCATTGGTTTCAGGTTCTTGGGGTGCTCATAGCTCTGGAGTACTTGTCACAATGGTCCTGCGTCCGCCATCAGTGACAAGGTCTGCTGCAGTGCTATAAATTGCAGGTAATGTACATTTCATCGGCATATAAAAACGTCATAATACCAGAGATGCCTGGTTGATTTTTGTTCCTATTGCCTAACCCTACCTTCTCTCGAGTTAACCACTGTAACAATTAAGAGGCACGAAAGGTGAAACACAGTCCTAAGCCGGTGCTTTTATAGGAGGAGTGCGCCACGCATGCGCACACTTACGCTACCAAGCTGGCAGGCACAGGCCTATAAGTTTTTAAGTTATTCTTCTCTATGGGGAGATTGCATTACAAGAAGAAATGTTATAAATTGCAGGTAATGTATATTTTCAGTTAGATTATAGAAACCAAAATCAACCAGGTACCCCTGGTATTTTAACGTCTTTATTCTTGTTACATTTTTGTGTTGGCGTTATGTTATTGCGGTTATTATAGGTCAGGTAAAGTTTCACCAGGAAGGCACGCAGGATCATTAGGGAACTTTACTACTGTTACATGGGAGTAGGGAAGCGAGTTCGGGCTAACGACTAATACCTGTCAGCAAAAAAGAACGAAGAACCGTCGCGTTGTATTAGTACATATGACCAATAGGACCAACTTTTCCCTCCCAATCATCCACCCTCCCGCACGGTTGGGAGGGCACAGTTGATCTATAATAAATTCGATCACTTAAGAATTTATTTTGGGGGCGGGGGATGTGCAAGTGAGAGTGGAGCCATGGTGGAATTACCACACCACAAAATCTGCAGTGCAGGTGATGGGTAGGGGAGGGGGGTGGCTGCAAGGCCAGCAACAGGACCCCCGGCTCTGTACAAACGGGGTGTCCCTTTTTGGCCGGGAGTCTTGAATGAGCAACATAAGCTCCTTTAGGAGGTTAGGGCTAGATACCCAACACATTTTCCGTGTTTATTCACTGTGAATGTTTTCAAGAACACACTTCACTGCTTTGAATGTTTTCACGAACACACTTTAAATCATGCCTCGTTTTCCACTCAATTGTAAACCTGTCAGTGCGAATGTTATTTTCTATATGCCGACGAAACGTACATTACCTGCAATTTATACCATTTTTTCTTGCAATGCAATCTCCCCTAGAGAAGAATAGCATTCGCCTGCCCGCTCCGTAATGTTAGTTGTACGCATGCGCGACGTACTCCTCCTATAAAAGGGCTGGCTTGAGGCTGTGCCACATCTTTCTTCTCTAACCCTAACGCTACTTGGTTGCTCTCCCCTGCTCTCTGGACCCTTCGCTTTCGGCGCGACCTTGCTGAGGACTTTGGTCTCATCTGACCTTCGATCGTCGTTCTGGGTTTGTCGCATACGAGGCTTGTGCCTGCTTGCGACCTTTTTACTCGTTCGTCTTGACCACCCTGTCTGGACATCATAATGAACTCTCCAACAGTCTTTGTGGCTGCCGACTCTTCCTCACGTTCTCCATACCATTTGCCAGTGCTACCCGAGTCACCTGCTATTCGTCGTCCCTCGCCTTCGCCTTCAGGGTCATCTCCTTCCATTACCTTCGCACGATTTTCAGTTTTGGTGGCCTATGTTCGGCCATTCGGACAGCCGCCTCGGTCGCTCTTAGACGCCCATCATCGTACTTCACTGGTAGAACCTTTCCTGACGACCAGGTTCGGGATTTTCTTGTCTTTGTCTTCCAAACGTTCCAAGCATCCCATCGACAGTTTCGGACTCGTCCCTTCGCCTTCTGCCCAGAATCCCTTCGCTGGGCACATGCCAGTTCCACTGTAGCGGTTTGTTCCCATTCGGGCCCGCTACCACTATTCCCCAGTCGTGACCCACCGGCAAGTCCTTCGTCTGCAGCCACTCAGCTGCCGTCGCCTTTTCTTGAATTTCCAGTGCCTTGCCATTCAGCACCTGAGGGAGGTCTGCTTCTTAGCCTCTGACCGTCACTGCAGCTCCTCAGACGCCTACTGATTAGCCATGTCTTCTTTGCTTAGAGGCAGGCCCTTTGTCGCCGATGCCACATCACCTTCCTCAGGATCTCTGTTGATTCCACCCTTCACTAACCATGGTGCTTATACTGACTTTCCGCGTCTTGGACCACGAACGTTTCTAGCTGCTGCCAGGGCCCTTTCTAAAGTTCCAGGAATTTCACTACTCCCAGGCTCATCATTCCCTCTTCGTTCCGTCTCACCAACACTTTTCGTCTAGCCACCAAGTACAGCTGTCGTCACCAGTAGCTTCAACTTTTGCTTTGACTGCCTTCACTTCTCGTCTTCTGCTCTCTTTGGCCCATGTTTCCGTTGGGAACCAAGTCTAGCATCTTTGCACTAGGTCCTTCGCCCTTTCATTCCTTAGTCGTTAACAGGCTTTTCTGAGGCCATCAGAAGGCACAATAAAGTTTGCTATTCTACAAAAAAAAAAAAAGCGAAGGAAACAATACCGAACATTTCATACATTTTGGCGATGCAATAATTAAATTGTTGTATTGGACGTACGTAACGTATTCTTACCGCAGTTCTTGTGTTTAGTTATTGTGTTATTGTGTGCCGTTGGTGGCACGGTTATCTTGCAGTCGTCTTCGGTCAAGTATCTTGGGGTGCGCTTGGATGAGCACCTCGAGTTTACTGCTCATACAAGGTGGCTGGTGACCAGGATTAATGCACGGACCTTTGTTCTAAAGAGGTTGGTCATGATTGCGGGTGAGTCCAGGGGTGCAGTAATGGCCGTGTACAGGTCATTCATTCGTGCTCTTTTGGATTACCATTTGCCTTTTCTGTGTCCGCATCAGCTCCACCTGCACACGCTTCAGGTTGCTGTGAATGTGTCCCTACGAACGGCCTTGCACGTCAGGGCGAGCGAGCTTTTGCTTGCTCTGTGTGTGCGCAATGTTAGTAGAGGTGACAAGGATCCGGTCGGATGTGTGATCAGGGACTATTGCACCTTTGGGCCTGTTGCCCGTAGTGTGCTTGGAGCGGCAGGGCATGGTGCTTCCCTCTTGCTGAGATTCTCACATTTTTCGCTTCTCGATGTGGCTGTGGTGCGCCCATTCTGTCCGTGGGCATGGTGCGCGGAGCTGGGCTCCGTGTTTTCCCCCTTGGTGTGCCTGCATGCAGATTGCTGTGAGGTCTATTGTGATGTGTCCTTTCATCGTGGGTCCTGGACTGGAGGAATCAGGGTTGCTACCCTGACGTTGACAATTTTTAGGTGCTATAAGTTAGTGGCTGTGCTATCGAGTACGGTGTGCGAATTATGCGCAATTTCTGCTGCGCTTGACGAGGCGCTGGAACTGGCACTACCAGTGGTAGTGGTTTACACAGACTCACGGTCAGCCATTGCTATTTTGCGGCGTGCAGTGACCACGTTCGACTTGCGTGATCCCTTAGCATTTTCAATTTGCTTGAAACTGTGGGCTATGCAGAATCGTGGCAGAGTAGCCTTGCAGTGGGTGCGAGGTCATGCCGAGTGTCCTGGCAATGAACAAGCGGATGGGCTTGCGAGAGCTGCTGTGTGTCACGGTGCAGAGGTGATGCGGCTCTGTTTGTTCCGGGAGGTGCTGCGTCCGATGATTGCAGCGTGGCACACTGGCCAGTGGACTGATGAATGGAGTAAAGCAGGTGCAGGTCGCGATTTATTTCTGGTGCAGCAAGTTTGTGCACGGTCTTCGATTCTTGATAATCTTCTACGAGTAGAGGCTAGGGCTTTGTCGCGGTTTTGCACAGGCCACTCCGTCCTACCGGCTCATTGGTTTCGCCTGGGGTGGACTGACTCACCCCTGTGTCCGGTCTGTCTTGTTGAATTTACACGTGAGCACTTTTTGTTATTGTGCCCTACTTCCCAGCAACAACGTCGAGGTTTGCGTGCGGTACTTCAGGGGCACCCTACTGTTGCTAGTCTCCTCTCGGTCTCTGGGGGGCATTCTGCCCTTGTGCGACTGCGATCTGTCGCACGATTTGTTAGGGCTACGGGGCTCAGTGTATAATCGTCTCCAACCTTTCCATGTATCTCTTCTCTCCTCGATCTGTGTAGGCTGTTTTGTACCCAGTGATTACCTGGTAGTTTTGGGTTTGAGGTGTGTGTATGCTATGCTGTATTTCTGATGCGGGATGCGTGACCTCGGGCCGATTCCTCGCTTAAATAAAATCAAATCAAGTGCTCCAAAAGTAAATCATGTATGTCAAAATGGATGTGATTGCCCTTTAAGAGTGGACATTGGCTCCAGCAACATAAGTCCACAAGATTTACAACACGGTGTGCTGAGGGGCCTACTTTTTGCCCAGATGTTGTTTTTAACCTCACCGTCCTTTAAAGGGTTAAGCCAACAGTGGTACTAAGGCAGGACGAGATTCATCCTAACCTGTATCTATTGAGATAAAATCTGGTATTGACATGCACAAAAGAATGCTATTAGCAGCTATATTCCAAGCTGCAGTCAATCATCCCCAGCCGTCAAACAGCCGTCTCTGGGTTAGAAACCAACCTGTGCTGAAATGAGTATGATGCCCATCAAAGATAGGGAGTGGCGGCTCTGTCTGCATTATCGCATTGGTACCATTCCCAACTCCTTCCTGACGACCTTCAACCGAGTACAGTGCAATATTAACAATTTTAACTTGCCTGTTGTTGTTGCAGCACCAAAACGCATTACTTGGGGGTAAGTCGGATTTAACCTCGTAATCGAAGTAGCGATTGCTCTCTTAGATGGTGATTCGACAATAAGGCTTCGAACATAAGGGTTGAAGGAGTGGAAAATGGGTCGTAACTTTCCATTTTTAACATAACCGTTCATAATTCTAGAAAATATAATCCAGCCGATAATTTAGGTGTTGATTCCCTATTTTGAAGCGAGTTAATCATAAACTTTCAAAAGAATTATTGGTTTTGGGCATCTACAAGGCCCTAACCCAATTTGCTCTTTAGGAACTATAGGTCTTACCCTTTGAATCGTAACCTCCTGATCATAGAGGAAACCGTGAGGTGGATGGATCACAATTTTGAACCCTGAACAAAAAGAATGGTTTTGTCACTGTTCACCAAGGCCCATCACTAATCATCGTTCTTCCTCTACTGCTTGAAGACCATAACTGCTTAATTGGTTGCAAATTCAAAATGTGATAAGAAGAGAATAAAAGGTGTCAGCCAGGAAGCTTTCAGATTTTTGAAGGCGCAAGCGGCAGATGTTAAGTGGAAGGTACCACCATCATGTCGATTGTTTTTTGCCGCATGAGGGAGGAAACTGGAGTACCCGGGGAAAACCCTCGTGCAACGGGCGGGAAACGGCAGAGAAAAACCCTGATAACTGATCGCTTCACCAGGATTGAACCCGGGTCTGTAAGAAGCCAGAGATGTACAGCCGGGACCAAGACGCCTATCAAATCTGACGCCTCCAGTGCTCGAGGCTACCTACGACAAAGACAAGATGGATCAGGTCATAATTGCTCTAGGTTTTACTGAACTTTGCTTCAGTGTTTCTATAGTTGCTGAGAAAGGTGTACGAGACCTTTTGGTTCCTACTGAACCTTCCGTGCCACACCGAATATTAATTACCCTGCTGCATAATACTAAACGTGTTATTACAGAAACATCACACAGAGAGACTGTAATGTTCGACGGAATGTCCATGATATCACCTCATGTTCCATCTCTCGTTCTGGGTCGTGGCCAAATGTGGAACGATTGCTAGTAAAAAAAATTCACGTTGAAAATACGCTGAATAGGTTTTAA
The DNA here is from genome assembly GCA_023313725.1 of Lithobius niger. NCBI lineage: Eukaryota > Metazoa > Arthropoda > Chilopoda > Lithobiomorpha > Lithobiidae > Lithobius > Lithobius niger. The sequence goes on along the minus strand of JAHWFP010129185.1, from coordinate 20,906 downwards.
CCAACTCGATAGGTGCGAAAGAATGCCACCGCGTGTTACGATTAATCCAGACATGCAGCAACTCTGCATGTAACAGCATTTCGTGAGCATGTAGCGGTAAAGCAGATGGCGTCTTTAAGTCAAGAGCAACCAGGGTAGAATTCTCGTGTTTTGCTTCCTGACTTAATGCCAGTTCACATGCATGCCGGACAGTTGACAATTTCTAGTGTTGCTTTGATAATACAAGATCCTGGCGACACTGAATCAACTGCCTTGGATTCGGGAAATGAAACCCACAGCTTCTCGCCAAGACGATCTCGTCACAAGTGATGGAAAATGAAGCGACAGTTACAACATGGACAGTCCCACGGCTCCTCCGGAGTGGTTATTTTATTTTTTTATTTTTCTAAATAATAATAATAATAATAATAAAATATTTGACTAAAAATAAATTAG
>JAHWFP010129185.1:0-13837 GCA_023313725.1 Lithobius niger | reverse complement strand
AAGGTTTAGCGTTGTTGAATGCAGCAGTAAGGTTTAGCGTTGTTGAACGCAGCAGTAAGGTTTAGCGTTGTTGAACGCAGCAGTAAAGTTTAGCATGGATTAAATGCTACAATAATATTGTGGCATCAAAAAAATTGTGAAAAGTGCTCCTTCACGTTGCTTCTTCTATGTTGGCTTTTCTGTGTCACTCGTTTTTGCAACATTAGTCAATATTGCAAACATTAACTGTAATATTGCAAAGCATTTATTTTCCTTGTTTTTCCACACTGTGGAACGGTTTTGTTACATTTGCAAGCCCATGTAAATATTGCAAAATCTATTTGCAGTTGGATTTTACTTCTCAATCGGAACCTAGTGAGCGAATGAAATGCAAAAAAATGCATTGCAAACTTTACATTTTCGTCAGCAGCTTTCGTCCTATAATAATTTGACCAAAACCTGGTAACCACCAGGATATATCATATAGCAAAACCCGACAAGGGCAAAGCAACCTGTCACTTTTTTGCCATAGAATGTAGTAACGTCGGAGCCAAAATGGCTGCACCAAGTTTTCCGTGACTTCCCTGATCACTCAAGTCATGCATAACTGACACCTTGGTGGTTGTCAGCTAAGATTGAATAAGCTCTGGTCGGAACACGAGCTTGGTAGCAAACAATTTGGTGTTGATATCTCTATTTCCAATGGCAAAAATATAGTAGTTTCTGTACCCTTTTGGGGTTTCGGAATGATATACCTCACCCAAAACCTCAAACGAACGCAAAACCTAATTTTTTTGTAAGTCTTAAAATAAAGATCAATATTTTAAGTCCGAATAAGTAGGTCCTTTTTTTTGAAATTTTGAAAACAATAAACCACTTTCCTTCAATGTAGTCGCAATACGACTTACTTTCTGTGTGGGGCCTTTTGAATACATCAAAGTAAAGTTAGGGATTTGTTTGTTTAATTTCGAAAATTAAAATAGCTTTTCAGCCACTGAATTGGATTTTGGGTACAGAGAATTGGTTCCGATTTTCACTTATCTTAAAATTTAGAATATTGAAATTAGTTTAGACGTCAATAATTTCAGGTTGTACATTTTGTGTGGGTCACTCTGTGCAATCATCACATCGGCGTACACATTAGCAGAAGTTCAGGTCCCAAAATTTTAAACTAAATGGTCTTAGCCAATTACAGTCATTTGTTTTTAAATCTTCTTTCAGACAATATTTTGGATTGGTGCAAGTCTGGTGCCGAAGGTATTCCCATCGACTTCGGGAATCCATTGATATCCCGGGAGAGCATCCAGATCCAGTTGTCCTCCGATTATCCCTCTGGGATTGACTGCACAGTCTCCGTTTTACCCCAGGCAAAACATGGACTCAGCGTCACGTTTTTGTGGCTGGACTTGCCCAGAAACTCATCTTGCATTGATTTTATCCAGGTAACCTAAGGGTGAACACAGTCAGTGTTGGCAGGTACTTTTTTTGGTGGGAGAGGAAGTCGCTGGGCAATGCAGTAAGAATGCAAGTTTATCTCTTCAGGATTTTTAAACAAAAGTCTGCAATGTTTAAGTTATTATTATTATTTTTTACAATTTTACACGTAATATTGGGTCTTCAAATCAGAAACCATCTTCTATCTCTGCCTAATACCCTAAGTGAATAGATTGAGTTATTGTCTCGTAATTCACGACTTGGCTCGGGACAAGATCAGAAGTGTATTTCCTGATTGGAGCCGCCATCATTTTTCTATATCGTATGTTTGTCTGTCCAATTGGACTGAGTTCTCATCTGATTGGAAGTCTGCTGAACATAACAGCCAACTGTTGAGTCCCGCAACTCACTCCTCTGGATTTGTCCTTGCACTCATCCCATCCTTCAGTAACTGGACATTTCACCACTCAGCGGACCAGTGAACCACTTACTCCGTCCCAAGTACATACCCTCATGGACTCTTCACTTCAAACTTTTCAACGAAAAGCACCAGTTTCCGATTATACTTCAGCCTGGCTTGCTTCTATCCGTAAGCGTCACAAGCCTTCTCTTGAAGATGCTGATCCTTCTACCACCCCGGACGATCCACCTCGTCCCATTCCATCCGCTCAGTGGCATCCTCAGGTCCCTCCTATGGACAAGGACTTTGATTCTTATTATTCACCGGACTCATCCCTTTCGGATCAACCCGACCCACCGTTCCAAAGAGATCCAGATCCTTCCGAGATTCCACTACCAGAATTGCCGAAGACAGTCGAGAGGATCGTTCCGGATTGTTTTCTGTACAAACCATCCTCTGCCTCCGACCCAGTATCCAAGAACAGAGGTCACACTGGCTACTGGTTTCAGCTTTGGACTACGTCATCAACTTGCCTGACACCGAGTTTCATGATCTTTAGACGGCCAGTTTCTGAGCCCCGACCGCACCAGCCACTGTTACTAGGACAGTCAACTGCGCACCTCACGACACTACTTAGAACTGGCGGTGTCCTTCTCAGTATTGGGACACCTCTTGAATTGGATATGGATCCGCCTCGTCTGGGTCGCGAAAGCTACTTCTTCCGCCACATTGGTGAGGGGGCAGCCAATCCCTGAAATTGCAACACATACCCTCAGTCAGAATGTCTCACTACTGATGCGAAGTTGGATTTCGGATCCGCTCTTTATCTTCCTAGACGAGCGGCAGTTCTTGTTTTCGTCCTATGTGACACCAACCACTTCCTCCGCCTGGGTGTCTGTGCTGCGTCTCAAGCAGACGTCCTCAGCACTGCAGCTAATGCACTATGTGAAAGGCTCTACACCTATTTTACTCCTGAGGACACCCGCCAACTAGCGTTCCTCATCAATCAAGTTTTTCGGAAGAGCTGCTTTGCCACTTACCATTCTGTGAACTGGTTTATGCATGCCCTCTTTAACTCCATGCTTCTTCTGCGAGAAATTGCTCTGAACACAGCGTCAAATCTTCACGATTCAACCAGTCACCTCCTTCGGAACCAACCCATTCACGAATCTGAATCACTGTTTCGCGGATTAATCCCTAAAGTAGCTTCTCACCTACATATTTCTCGCAACCCTTGTTATAACAAGAATCGCCAGAATCGACAACAACTATCCGCCCCTTCCTCCAAAACGGATCAAACTAAGGACGATTCTAAGGCAATGAAAGCACCTGACTATGCTCCGCCTCTGAGGTCCACATCGCCCTTTCCATCCCGTTCCCAGGGACGCGGACGTGGTCGTTTCCTGGGCCGACCATCCACTCCTGATAGACGCCAACATTCCTCCTCCCATCCTCGCAACAGGGGATGTGACAACTATTGACATTCCGTCTCCCCCCACAAGAAGTAGGGGGACGTCTTCGATTCTATGCCAAAGCTTGGCAAAAGGTAACCTACAATCCGGTGATCCTTTCGATTATTTTACATGGCTTCAAGCCAAAGTTTTTGACCAAACCCCCTGTACAAGATACACCCTGGGAGCTGGAAGCACCGGCTCCCATCCCACTTCGGACGGAAATAACATCCCTTCTTCAAACAAGTCGTTCGTGTAGTGCTACCTCCGTTTACTCCAGGCTTTTACAGCAGCATTTTTCTGTGCAACAAAAAATCATGTGGGACACGTCTGATTTTCAACCTGAAACCGCTGAACCAGTCCATCCTCAATCCACATTTTCAAATGGAAACAGTCTCTTCCATCCGAGATTCATTACAACCCAATGACTGGACAGTGTCACTAGACCTTGCGGACGCATACTTTCACTTTCCGTTTCATGGGTCTGTCCGCCACCTCTTCCGTTTCTTATTAAACAGTATGGTGTTTGAATTCCTCTGTCTCCCCTTCGGACTAAATGCGGCCCCACGAGTCTTCACCATGGTCCTACGTCCCATCCTCTCCTACCTACATCAACAAGACATCCGTATACATGCCTTTCTCGACGACTGTATCCTGCCTCATCCTAACCTAACGACACTCTCCAGCAATCTGTACGACGTCGTGTCTCTTTTTCATCACCTCTCGGTCTGGGGATAAATTTTCGAAGTCCCGCCTTCAGCCCGCTCAATCCTTCGTGTTCCGAGGAGTATTCTTCGACCTCAAGAAGGCAACAGTTATGCCGTCCCTGGAACGCATAGAAAATCATCTGCGCTTTGCTAATACCTTTGTCCGCCTGCTTTTCCTCACGTTCCAAGAACTCGCGTCCACCATCAGAACCATCGACTCCTTTGCAGACCTCGTTCCTTATGGCAGGTGGATGGCACGTCCATTCCACCACTACCGTTCCAGTCTTTGTGGCGATCCTCAACATGCGCTAACTTTGCCATCTCAACCTCTGGATCCCTCCTTTCCCACCGACACCTTCAGATGGTGGATATACGTCCTCAGTCTGACGTCCACAGTTCCTCTTCACGAGCCTCTCCCAGAAGTTCATCTTTTCACGGATGCATCCCAAACAGGTTGGGGAGCTCACATCGACAACGTAACCATCTCTGGCACTTGGCCAACTGGGACAACATTCCACATCAATCATCTAGAATTTTTGGCAGTCCTTCTCGGCCTTCGCCATTTTCGAGACCATGTAGCAGGACGGAAGGTACAAGTCCATACAGACAATACTATGGTTGTCGCCTACCTGCGGAAGGGGGGCGGGACATGCTCTTTGTCTCTCCAGCACGTCACCTCTCAAATCTTTCAACTATGCATTCAACTACATGTCCGCCTTCTACCACTCCACATCCCAGGGTCATTGAATGTAATCGCCGATTCCCTCTCTCGTCACAATCCGCCGACCAGCGAATGGACATTGCACTCGACCATCTGCTCCGTCCTATTCTACCTTTGGGATCACCTGATGATCGACCTCTTCACCACGAGGTAGAATACCAGACTTCCCTATTTGTCAGCCCCTTCCCAGATCCTCACGCCTGGGCAGTAGACGCATTGACACTAAATTGGGATCACCTCTACGCATATGCCTTCCCTCCTCCTTGCCTTCTCCCTCTTGTGTTACGCAAAATCGCCAGTTCACACGGACGATTCCTTTTAATAGCACTGAATTGGCCGGTAGCAGCCTGGTTTCCACTACTACTCAGCCTCCTCGTCAACTCTCCTCACCGCCTGCCGAGCCGTCCAGACCTCCTGCCCCAACGCAGAGGATCGATCCTCCACCCGAACCACCAAGCACTTCGACTTCACGGGTGGCTACTATCATCCAGCTCCTCCAAGTGTCTGGCATTCTTGAAGACGAGGCCACTCGCATTGCATCACGAGACATCCGATCCTCTACCAACAAGATTTATCCGATCCTCTACCAACAGTCACTGGAAACTATGGCTTCATTGGTTTATCTTGGAACAAGTTGATCCAATCCGTCCCCCTATGCACGACCTCCTCCGATTTCTCCCGGCGCTCTTCAAAAGTGGACTCAGAGGCTCATCATCCTAGCATACCGTTCCGCCCTAAATGCCGTCTTCAAGGCGGCTGGTAACACGAACCTCCTTACAGATTATAGGATCTCATCCTTAACCCATTCCTTTCATTTGGATCGTCCACGCATTTCGAGCAATTCTCGGATTGGGATCTATCCATCGTCCTCACAGCCCTCATGGCTCCACCTTATGAACTTATGCACTCCGCTAAACTCGGCCACCTTACAAGAAAAGCAGTATTCCTCGTAGCACTAGCAGCCTGCCTCCGCTGTAGCGAACTACAAGCCCCCTCTCTGCCACAGAAAGAGACTGTTTCTTCCTGCCTGACTACGGTGGCATAATGCTGACCCAACGAGCATCGTTCCGTGCAAAAACTCAAAAAACCCGATGAAAGGACCCATCCCTTCATTATTCCGTCGTTATCCACCATCCTAGGGGACGAAGAGGAACGGACCCCTTGTCCTGTCCGGGCAATTCGTTTTTACCTAAAAGCGTCTAAGCCCATCCGCCGAGGACGCTCCCAACTTTTTTCTTCCTTTTAGTAATAAGGTTGGTACCACTTCAACCCGCATGATCGCCAACTGGCTAAAAACTGTCATCGTCCAAGCCTATGAAGCACTTGACATAAACTGTGTCTCTGAAGGCATCAGAGTAACGGCCCACGAACTTCGTGTAATTTCCACATCCTGGGCTCTTTACAGCAACATCCCTATCACGGAAATAATGCAAGCTGCCTTCTGGAGATATCCCACGGTTTTCACGTCCCATTATCTCCGGGAAAGTTCCATTAAGCAGCAGGACTTTACCGTATCGGGCCATTCGTTGCTACCCGATGTATACTTTAACCCCTTTTACACACTGAGTTTTCTGTGAAAGGAACCGTCGCTACCAGAGGGAACTTGAGTCTTAAGTGGTGCCTGCCGCCTTGACAAAGTCTTCAAAGGTAATGTATATTTTCAAGGCAACTAGAAACTCCAAAATACCAGTATTACCTGGTTGATTTTGGTTTCTATTGCCTGTTGAAAATATACATTTTCTTGGTCCTGCCCTCCTCCCCTCTTGTTGCCATTTGGGCACAACAGAGGTCCGAAAAGGTGAGCTTACTGCTCCGGCTTTTATATGATGGAGGCTGCGCAGTAACCTTCGCAGTAGGTAGCGAAGCGGCAGGACATCTTCGATTTAATTTCTCTAGATTGAACAGCATTTTGAGAAGGAGAATGCTATAAAAACGGTAATGTATATTTTCAACAGGCAATAGAAACCAAAATCCACCAGGTAATATTGGTATTTTGGAGTTTTTGGTTTGGTTTTAGTGTTGTTGTAATTGTGTTATTTAGTTAATTTGGTGTGTTGATATCACTCCTTTGAAGGGCCGAACCACTCTCAACGTGGTGGCCTCATTACCAGTTTTTGGCTTTGTTTATTTTGCTTTGTTTTTACAGTTGGTTTATTTTTCGTGAATTGTGCGTGAATACAAATTCTTTGCAATTTTGTTTAGATTTATCGTGATACACTAGGGTGTGTCTAGGCACGCACGTAAGTATACACATTTTCATTGTCTGAACTTGGGTCGTCCAATGATAGATGATGCCGAAAATACTAACAATGGTTATACTTACGCGCCCTCCCACGCTACCCCGTTGCACCCCCAGGCACCCAACCATAAAAGGTACACAGTTCTTATTGTACTGCACCCATTCGTCCAATTTCATAGCTGGAAACCTTCCCGTTATCTCGGTATCGATGAGTAATCACCCTATGGGATTTAACATGGGGATGTGCGGACTAGCTAGCTAGTAGTAACACATTTTCAACGTTATTGAGGGTCAGATTTTGCATTGAAAGCAGCTTAGCTGGCATTCCTACACGAGTTAATTTTTGTCGATTTCAACACAATTTAAGTTTTTGTACCGCATTATGATTTTCGCTATTTAGGCTGGTTTCGTAGTTGAACCATGCAAGGAGCATGACTGACCTACAGTTTGGGTATCACGGCAACAGTAGTGGGGTTCAGGATGTCATCCTCTACTTAGTCTGTTATCCGGGAAGCGTGGCTGCAAGTAATTGTGACTGGGGTCGCTTCTCGCTCTGTTCTCTGGGTGTAAGCAAGGAGCTTTGTTGGCTATCCTAGGATTGCGGAATATTCTTAATGTTGTTCTTAAAACGAAGCGTGGCCTAAATGACATTTTAGTAGGTTTACGCAAACACATGAACGTGGTCGCCTATGCCGATGATACTGCGGTGTGGTTGGCAGGCACTGACTGTGATGAACTTTATATTGCGATGCGGCATGTTGTTGCACTAGCCTCGGATATCAATGGACAACGAGGTCTGTCGCTGTCCCATAGCCATAGTCTTTGCGCCACCACAGTCAACAACGTTCAGTATAGGGTCTTCAGTAACCTCGGCATCCTCCAAGGTCAAGTAGCTTGGTGTCCGTTTGGAGCCGCAGTTGTCCTGGGTGGGTGAGGTTGCTGCGATGAAGCATATCATTTCTGACAAATTGCGGACGCTTTAGGTGGTGTCCCACTGTCTACTCACAGTACCCCGCAGCTGGAGGGGTAGCTGGCAAGGCGACTGATTGTTAGTAACAGTCGAACCCGCTAAAGGGGCTTGGCTGCGAACACTTTTGGAAGCTGGACCCGGCGACTGTGGCGCAGATCAATGCCCGGTACCAAAGTCCGACAACTTGGTAGCACTTGGTGCGGCCCCACTGGAGGTCTGGGAGACGGGTCCCACTTCCCCTGATCCCATCCAGTACCTGCGTCTGCTATCGTAGCGCAGGGCGTTATCAGGCGTATCCTGATCCCTAGTGCCCTAGTCCCTAGTGCCTGGATACCAACGAGGTACTTGCCGCAGCGGACACTCCAAAAGAAAATGGTGTACCATCTCATCAGCACCGCACTCACACGCTGGAGATGCCCACCAATTAAGCAGATAAGCATGGCTCTGCTGGTGGGTGTGGCCAGTCTGCAGCCTTATATCAACTCCGCCACCCCCAATGGCAGGGAACCGAGGGAGTGCAGTGGCACCATTGGTGGACCACATACAGACCCAACCAGTCACACCCTTACATCAACTCTGCCTTCCTCTGGCCAAGAGACCAGGCAGAAACCACTGGGCGAAGATCCCGTGCAGTCTCAGGAGTACGGCCAAGGATTCATACTGGATCATTCCCCACACACGTCAATTCATCGACCAATTCATCACCGTGGACACCGGTGTGCCCAGGGACCCAAGCCAGAGAAAAGACGCTTACACGTCGAGCCTGAAACAGCTTCCACCCAATATCCAGGACCAGTTGGTGCACTACAGTCAGAGTGGCAAAGCAGCGCTGTAAAAACCGGATACCCGAAGCGGAGTCTGAACAGACCACAAAGTGGGCCAAACGCAAGTCCAGTGCCACATACAGACCTAGAGCGATGGCCACTAAGTCACCAATAAATATTGATGGGAAGCTAGTTAGAAAACGACTGACACCAAACTTCAAAGCTGGAACAAAGACACCTACAACCACACCCCCTCCCCCATACTATTCAGATGAAACGAAGAATTACAGAACACATCAACAGCAGACGGGCTTGGAGTGCAGAAAACAGAATCCAGCTCACTATACCATACCCAAGAACAGGAGGGACGCACGAAAAAAGGGTCCGCAAAATGACACGATGGCTGATCCTGCAGCATAGTTACACCAAGACATGTAGCCCCAAAATTGGCCCTAGCCAAGGGACCAAGAGTAAGATAGTCCATTAAGGACTGATGACCCTGCTTAAGCCTCTCCAGCAGAGCTTTACGGCTCACAGCCGCATTGAAACTTCTCCCGCCTCAATGAGCGCAGAGATGGAATTGGAGTTGACATGAGACACCCAGTTACCACACACAGGCGCCCATTGACCACCACCTGTAGACCATCTGTGGCACGGCGTGTTCCAATAAGCATTGGGAGGTGATAGTCTATACCAGGACGTACAAATGCACGATAAAAGTACAGCAACACAGCATGCCATGCCACACTGTGAGTAGACATTGAAGTGATTGGTTGGGGTTGGGCGACTTTCCCAGCGTTTAGCCATTAAGCCGCCGAGCTATTGCAATCTACTGTCAGGCCATCAGGAAGCCAATCAGAATTGGAGTGTGGTCTCTGGAGCTGAAAAGGCACGTGTGGTCTGGGTTGGTGCTGTATTTTGTCGTCTATATTTTGGTTGAGCACTGGTTTGGATGCTGATGGTTGATTCCTGAGTGATTTGTGATTTGAGTGATTCGTGAGTGATTTGAGCCTTTTTGTTGTTTATCCTTTTGTCATTTTGGCTGCTGCGGTTTAAAGCAGTTTAGTGAAGGGCGCACGGCTTCGGGCCACAGCCCTCAATAAAATGTACGTGTTTCTGTATCTGTTATTCTTTGTTATATTATTGAAGCAGAATGCTGTAACTGCCCTTAAAATAATATTGAGATTGACTGTCGACTTTGAATTTCCAATGCTTCTAACCCGCAAACCAGCAAAATGCACTTCCCATGGTTAAACTATAGCTATCTTAAAAAATTCAGTAGTACATGGAAGTATTTATTTTAGTACAATTAGGTAGCCAGTCATATAGCCAAGCAAATGTGAACGTCATTCACATCTTTTTTCCAACAAGAAAACTTTAGGTAATGTCACTACAGTAAGTCTCCCGAATAAACGAAGTTCCAGCCTTTTCAGTCACGTTGTTTTTTCTCCCAGATGCCTGAAAATCGCCAAGCTGCCTTAGCTGTAAAACACACAAGTGTCTAGTGGTCACCATGCTCATATATATTTTATCTGGATAGGACGGACGTTAAATGTTGTCGTTGAATTTTGTCGGTGACGCAACAGCACGTGCCTTAACGTATTCTTAAAGTGTGTTAACCCATAAAGAACGGTCCTCATTTGGGCGCATGGGGCCGTGACGCAGAATGAGAGATAGAACATTTTGTAATATTCTCACGGGCACCCTTCCGAACCCGAAGGTTCTCCACTATGTCATGCCTATTAAAAACCTTTAAAACATAGTTCTTGATATGGAGCAAAATAAAAATTAAGCATACACGACGACAAAAGAAGCTTCCATTGTGACATCCAGGGATTGCAGCAACACCCGATTTAACCTCCTGAGTCCCGAACTAACGTGGAAAAGTTTTTTTTTAAGTTAGATCAGGCGCACGATACGAAGCGACATTCAGTTGGTTTGGAGACGGGGACGCTGACCCCCTGGGCTGTGTCTGCACTCTTTTCTCAGGTTCTCCGGGGACCCCATCACAAATATCCCGTTACACCTTGGGATTAATTTTTTTTATCTTGTCGTGGTACTAGTTTGTGTATTCCAGAAATTAAGTGGAAACTTCTGGAGACTATGATCTGGAGTATATTTATTTGTAAAGAGTAAGTTTGGATGGTGAGCAACCACGGAATTGACGCTAAACAAATATAACTAAATGAATGTGAAAAGTAAATTTTTATCTTTTTTTTTTAAAGCTTTGAGGGTGATGGAATGAGAGAGCCAAAAGTTCAACAGAAAAAATCACGTGTAGAAAAAAAATTACAAAAATCCTAGAAAATAAAATTAACTAACTGCAATGTTGGATGCATAGGATGCTTACTTCGGTCTCGATTAATTCCAATTTGTTTTTATCAAATATATTCACTACTATTAATGCATGTTTGTTTTTCTTATTTTTCCTAGATCGACACAATATCCAGCATTGGCGATCCTCTGTGTCGCTTCAGCGCTTTACCTGCTGGTGGCAAACTGTTCTACACTAAAGCCATTGATATCAAGGTTGGATCCATTTGCACGAGGGGATGCCCGAAACGTAGAGATGACTACGGCTTTCTTCTGACGCTGAAATCGTCGACTGGTGGTAAAAAAAAATCATAGTTCAATTCTTTTAAGTGTTAGATTCGTTCATATGGCTTAAGGGCCTTTTATATATTACAGTTGTAACCCACAATTCTGTGCCCCCTGTCACTCTGTGTGTTCGTGTACTGAAACTGTTGTTAACAATTTCTATCGCAATAAGTCACAAAAATATTGAAAAGTGTTTTTAACTCTTCGTCATGATGATCACTCTGAATGCCTTACACAAGAACAATAAACATAATCCATTGGCATTTGCTTGAGTTCTCCAGGGTTACCCAGAAACCTGAACCAAGTGAAAAAGAGTGGTCAGGACCTTGGTTTCCTAGAGAATAAAAACCGTGGTTTATCTGACCTATGCACGATTCCGAAGTGTTCATTCTGATTCCCAAGAGGTTATTGCTACTTTAGGAAGAATATAAAGCCGCCATAATGTGTGAAAATAGTTTTTTACTGCTGTTGTAGATGCTTTAACTCCTAGTGTGCATTACTATAACTTTGGAAATTTTCCAAACTTAACACGAATCAGAATAAGGAACATAAAAATGAAGTCCAAAAGTAAACTACGCTGCAATAATAAATGTGTACAATGATTTGATCTTTATTTCGTCGGAATCGAATGTCTCAGATTTGGGCCGGATGCGTGAAATGCCACTGAACAGAGTATAAATCGAAAGCGTTGCTGTCGTTCGTAATTCTAGTAGGATTTCACGTTCGGCTTACTCAGAAATATGCAATTTTTGCTGCATGGACAGTGGATACAGATATAAATAAATAAAAGGCCTACACTGCATACCAAGTTGGGAAATGCAGGACCTTACTTTAATTTGCCTGCCATTCATCAAAAGTTCCGTGAAAATCTAAAATAAACCGTACCAAACTAACTTATTGTACTCACTTGTCTCTGTTTTACAATCAAATGTAATGCAATTGGCATTTCACTGGAAATATAATTAATCAGCATCCATCCATTCATTATACCAAAGTTAAGATTTTCTTTACGTTGTTCAAGAAACTATTTACGATTACATTTTCATACGGAGCTCACGACCAGTATCTTCACTAAAGCAAACCCATAAAACTGTGAAAAGGGGTGATATACAAAAACCCCATAAGAACAAAAGGACCCATCAAGTTTTCGTAATATGAAGTAGTGATATCAAACAGCAAAAAAGTGTCGTCGCAACCCTTATCGCTCAATTGGTAGTTGAGCTTGAGTGATCAGAGTTCTGGCCGTAAACTTGGTGGCAGCCATTTTGGCTCTTATATCACTACTTTATATGGCGAAAACTTAAGATTTTTTTCTTGTTCAAGCTCTTGGGGCAGCTGTGGCTCTAAACCCTTGCGGCTATACTACTTAGAACAATCAAATTTGCTGCTCTTCAACTGGAGTATGCGGAGTTGGAAACCTTTTAAATGAAACTCAAATTAGATATTTCCAAAAAAGCTGGTCTTGTATGAGCGTCTAAAAGCTGATGATTATACTTTGGGTACAATCACCTGATAGTTATGTAAATGTTTAGCTCTCTTGCAGTGGTCATGTAGAATGTTGGCCCAAGTCTTTGTTCAGAAACATTGGACAGTGTGCAACTTTTGTGTGGCCTTCCTCGCATTTTTGAGGATCATACAACTTTGCCCATATTCCCTTTTTAAGTTCTACGTCACAAGAGTGTCGATGAAGGTCAGTTTGAACAATACTGCTACCTTTTTAAGATGAAACTTTTATGAGAGTTCCATGTAAAGGATATCTTACGAAATCGATTGGGTTCTGGCAACTTGCAATATGCGACCAGGAACTTATAAATGCATACACGTCCGTAGGAAGAATACAAAGTCAAGTCTGTAAGACGTGCCAGTGTCTGTGCTATAACTTTTGGTTTAAATTCCTTCCCTTGTCGTAAGGTCATCTGGGAGAGAAGCTGAGGATTTCGTTACCCGGTTCCAGGCCAGTTGATTTGGCATCGCCAGAATCATATTTAACTAAAGCAACGCTAAAGGGCATCAACTTGCGTGTGAACTGGCATTGAGATAGGAACGATTTCTTTCTCATTCTGCCTTGGCTTGAAGCTATTTCCTTCCGCTCTTTGTTGTCGTGGAATGCTGTTGCACACGGGGTTGCTACATGCCTGGATTAATCTTAGTACAAGTGGTAATTTTTGAACCTATCTATTTTCAGAAGCTTATAAATATATACACATCCATAGGACGTGGGAGTATCTGTCTTATAACTTTCGCCTTGTATTCCACCACTTGTCACAAGGTCGTCTGTAAGAGAAACTGCAGATCTGGCTTTCTGGCTATTAAGCCAGTTGATTTAACATCGCCAAAATCTTATTAAACGGGCATTAACTTTATGGCACGTGTGAGAACAGACGTGTCAGTGGGATGGAACTTACGCAATTTCTACTTCAGTCGGCCTTGGCTTGAGAACAAATACCCGTTCCTCGCTTTAAAGCGTAATGCTACTGGTTGGGCAACTAACACATGCTAGACTATTCACGGGACAAGGTGTTTTTCATATATATTTATTAGGGCATTAACTTTATGGCACATGTGAGAACAGAC
>JAHWFP010129180.1:0-11808 GCA_023313725.1 Lithobius niger | reverse complement strand
GTTAACAACGAAGACGCACAGAGCGAGTTCCAGTGCTTATAATAGTGATAATAAAAAAAAATTAGTGTGACTTGTGTTCTCACAAGGCCAGTCTTTAATGCAGGCTGTTTGCTTCGTTTACCCATTACTTTGTGATTTTTCTTTATTTATAACTCGCATTATGTCTAGTGTGGAGTCAAGAAGTAATGTTGCTTTCCCTCCTTGTGTATGTTAGTCACCTCTAGGCCACCATTGAGAAAGACTGAACAGCTACATATCTCGGCTGGAGCCTGGAGCCAGTATCCGCCCTGGTAGTGCAATGGGTAGAGTGCCACGCCTAGTCTGCGGGAAGTCGTGGGCTCGATTGCCAGTCGGGGCAGTTGTCATTTCCTTTTTTCTCAGACTAGTGTACCTCGAGTCCTCACAAGGCCAGTCTTTAATGCAGACTGTTTGCTTCGTTTTTCCTTTTACTTTGTGATTGGTTCTTTATTTACAATTTGTTGATGAACACTTCGCTATTCGTGAAGGAGTAATGATTATTAAGCAATCTCGTTATCTCTCCACTTTAGCCATGAATGCCGAATACTAACGAAGTGTTTGTTGAGCCATGATGGGTTGTCTCTCTGCAACTCAAACAAGCGACGATTTTACGGAAAGGGTGGAGGGGTGGGTGTTAGTGTTGCTTTGTGTCAAAGTTTGGTTGATTGGCAACCGACCGGTATCAGACCTGCATCGGAATCGGCCCAAAGACACAATGCCATGCCGATAAGACATGTGGTTTGCTGCATTTTGAAGTAGAAATCGAGCAGCCGAATCCTAGATTTGTTACAGATGTGGATCAACGGGCAAAATTTTAGAATTGGTCATGTTATTTTGCGTTAGCCTACAACAGGAGCATATAAATGCACACACGTCCGTATGACGTGGGAGTGTCCATTCTGTAACTAGATTCATATTACATCTCTGTCGCAATGTGTCCTGGCTGAGAAGCTGTGGGTTTGGTTTCTTGTTCTAGGCCAATTGATTCAATATCATAATCTTATTTTAGCAGAGCCACGCCGAAGGCCTCAATTTTACGACACACGCGTTGACTGGCGTTGAGTCAGGAGACACACGATTTCTAACCTAGTTGGCCTTAGGCATGACGAAGCCATCTCCTTCCATGCTTCATGGTTGTGGAACGTTTTGCATGCGGAATTAGTACATGGAGTGTTTGTAATGTGCTCCTTTATGCAAGCACACCTCACTCACATTTCCTATCTACCACTAGGGCTATATTATGTAACTCGGTTAGTGGTATGCATGTCCGCCAGGAGACTGGAGTGTCTGTGGTGTTCTCTCCTTTACGGAAGCACACCTGACACACACACATATATATATATCTGCCTCTATGGCTCTATGTGTGAGGTGTGTTTCCATAAAGGAGAACACACCACAGATACTCTAGTACATGCTGGGATTAACCATAGCATGAGCGATATTATTCGCACCTATCCATTTGCTCAAAACCGAATCAGCTTATTTTAAACGTGGGTTATTCCAGAAGAAAAGTTACGACCAGTCG
Source organism: Lithobius niger (assembly GCA_023313725.1). Taxonomy (NCBI): domain Eukaryota; kingdom Metazoa; phylum Arthropoda; class Chilopoda; order Lithobiomorpha; family Lithobiidae; genus Lithobius; species Lithobius niger. The sequence goes on along the minus strand of JAHWFP010129180.1, from coordinate 10,265 downwards.
ACTCGCATTTGGCCGCATGGGGTCACGACACAGCACGAGAGATGAAGCGTGCGGTAATATTATCGTGGATACTCCATTGAGCTATACGGTAACACCTTAGCTAAACAAATGCATACCATACATAAACCAATCAAATTCTCAACTCCTCCTTTGAACCTGTGGTAATAATTTTTGTATATTAGTCTTCTGTGCAATCGAAACGGCTGTGAAGACTACAGCAACAACTTTGTTCGTCTGTCCGTCGCCTTTTTCAACTCCGGATCGGTACCAATAGAAACAAACGGTGTTCACCATTAGATTCAGCGTCCAAAAATTAGATAAAAGGAATTTAAAAAAAAAACAGAAGTATGAAGCGGAAGTGGTTCAGAAGTGACCGGAAGTGGCCGACAAGTGCCCATTATCGATAGAACTGAACAGTACCGGATAGAGACAAACTTTGTTCACTATTAGATTCAGGGTCCAAAAATTAGGTAGAAGGAATAAAAAAACCGGAAGTATGAAGCGGAAGTGGCCCACAAGTGACCGGAAGTGGCCGACAAGTGAGCCAATTATCTATGGAACGGTACCAAATGGCGACAAATGGTTTTCGCCATTAGATTCAGCGTCCAAAAATTAGTTAAATGAATAAAAAAACCGGAAGTATAAAGCGGAAGTGGCCCACAAGTGGCCGGAAGTAGCCGACAAGATGAGGTACGTGAACTCCGTTTTAAAAGAGCGTTAGATCGTAATAAGTGTTTGAGACCCGAACAACGCGACACACAAATGGGTCAATAAGATGGTTTCAAGTTGCTATAATTAAAGTCACAATGGGTTTGAACAATATTAAAATCTTGAATTCGGCGTCGATACTATTCTAGAAATACCAAAATCACACCATTCGACGTGGACAAACTTGAGGACAAATAAAGTGAATAGTAGGACGTCGAGTTACGGAATAAATATTCAGTCCAAATACTTTTCGTAGGGTAATCGCTCAAATAATTTTACGGCTGGTCTTCCAAAAAAACGGGCGAGGCTTTCCTGCAAAACGCTTGCAAACGGGATGGAAGACCACTACGAAAATTGCAACTCAAAAGAGTAAACCGTTATTGATTTATCCCAATGCGGTTTTAAACTTATTCTCACTTAGAAATTCAAAAAGCCGTTGAAAACTCAATTTAACTTACTTTGATAAACTCTCAGGCCATCCACAAGAAGCCGTGCAAACCACTTTGAGCAATTTGGACAACGGACCGATTGCGGGAAAATGAGCACGCAAATTATGACTGCTTAAATTAATGAGTGCGGATGAGTTCATTACAAATAGACGATAAACCGGCATACGAGAATTGAAGTTATGTTGGCGACGGCAAACATACAACGGAATAAACGAAGGTAAATATAAAGTTCAAACGTCAACATAAATTATCAAAAAGCCAGGAACGGTATAACCTGAATTTGGACACTTGTTCATGATGAAAGACTGGTTCCTCGACAAACTGACGGCATGGTACTTACGGAATAAAGCGTCGCAATGATACACAGGCACTCTGCCTCGCAGCTAGGGTAGTGCGAGTTGCTCGTCAAACGCGAACGTCGAATATGACGCGATTTTGACGGAATCGTTGGCCACGTCGTGTGCAAACATGGCAACGATTACGTAAAAATCGCGTCATATTCGACCTTCGTATGTGACGAGCAACTCCCCCTGGACTAGCCCATTACCAGCATAGACCCCAAATAATTATAAACTTCCTCTTTTAAAGGAAGCCAACAGCCTTGCTATAAAATTAAAGATTTACATACATTATTTACGAGATAAAAATATTACACAAATCCAGTCACCACGCATAACTACGGAAACGATGTTCGCTACAATTTAATCGTCTCTTAAAACACAAACTTGGTAATTCAAACTTAAAATCACTAAAATACCACAATATTGCGAAAGTGACAGGTAAGGGGCGCCCTCACAGTGCACCAGTTCCAGACGGGAAGGGTTCAAGTAATACTCAAGTCCTACCGAGATATCGCCTCACAAAGTGAGCCATATGAAATGGTACCAGATGGAGACAAACGGTTTTCACCATTCTATTCAGCGTCCGAAAATTAGTTGAAATTAATAGAAAAAAAACGGAAGTATGAAGCAGAAGTGGCCCGAAAGCGGAAGTGTACAGAAGACCGAATGGGACTAGGTAGCTTCTGCATCCGCTTGCTTTTTAAAATAGTGGCAGTGAATCAAAAAGGTTTCGGAGATCAGTTGAGTATCTGATCGGCATCAGAATCAGATAGATATCAGTACGGGACCAGGTGGGCTACAAGTGGTAATGGTCATCAGTACAAAATGATCAGCAAAAGTAAATATTTCATTTTTTTCTAGTCGGAAAACCAATTAGCCATGCCAGTTGCAAAATGTTCTAATCGAAATGAAAATGCCGTAACTGCCACAGCAACATTGGAAACTCGAGCTGTTATTTGACAAGACGATCCGTTTTGATCTAGCGGTAATATTTTTTGCTATTTAAGTGAAATGAAATATTGAAAATTGCAGAAAAAAATCAGAAAAAAAAACTTGTAGCTGACATACAATTTGAAATTCAAAATAAGTAATTCCCCGTGAGAAATTGGACGTTAACCGGGGGTAATTATTCGTTTGTGAGAAACGGGGTAGTCCAATGTCGAGGGGGTTGGGGAATTCTCACGAGCTCGGTGAGCGAGTGATGTCTCCAACTCCCGAGACATTGGACTGTCCCGTTTCGACCAAATTAGCTATTAGTGCCTGTTAACCGCCTATTTCTCACGGCTATGTGATTTAATGGTTAGGTGTGATGCCAAGCTAACTTATCGACTTGTTTGAGTTTAAAAACATTTTTTATTTGTAAATTGTATTTGGGAATTATCATGAATTTAATAATTTTTACAAACGAGTGATGTAAATTCCTGAACGGAAACTTTCGGTTTAGAAACTCCTGTCTTGGAAAATAACAGCTAAAGAAAGGTGTCTTTTTTTTCTGTCCCCGTTTCCGAATTTCGTGGTTAAGGTAAGGCTGTATCTAGACACACGCTAGTGTGTCGCCGCCAAGTAACAGTAGATCATCCCATTGTAGACATCCTATTGTTAAAAAATTGATTGTTAATGATAAAAAGGCGGCTCACTAACAGACTTGTGTCTGTTAACTGGAAGCAACTGGAAGCATATTTTGTCATGATTAGGATAAATCCCAATGCGACAGAAATGTTTCAAATTGTGGAAAATGTAAGGAAAAGGGTCAGAGATTAAGAAAAACTAAAATTTAAAGGATGAGTGTCCACCAATCATAGAGAAAAAGACGCGTCAATAACGTTGTTTTTATGTTACTGTCTAGCTAGCTAGCTGGCTAGCTAATAAGATTTTTCCCATGTTAAATCCCATAGACTTTTTGCTCATGGCTAGCGCAAAATTGTGAAGGCCTATACGTAGTTGAACTTTGGCACACGGATGCGTGATCTGAGGATGGTCCTTTTGTTGGTTTGGGGGTTGTAGGGGTCAGGACAAATGCGTGGGAGGGTTTTGAAATTCGCTACCAGCGAATTTAAATTTCGTTTCTTTTCCAAGTTGCAACCAAAGATTTCAAGCAACAACGTCTTGAACAATCAACACTGGTCTTTAGATTTATTGTAAAAGCCTGTACGAACTAAAAACTGATTTGTAACGAAGGACAAAATAAGGACACACTAACGTAGCCGTGGACTACGTAAGAATAAAATGATGCACGTTACGGTTAGGCAACAATACGAGCAACCAGGAACTAATGTGGTTTCTGTTAATAACTCAAAAATAAACTGCTTCGCGTTCTGCTGTTTTAGTAACAGCAACCTTCGGGGGTTTCTGCATGACTAAATGACAACGAAATCTTGAAAAGGTAAGGGGAAGGTGCAGGGATGAACAAAACAACTGAAGGGGATGCACTGATTGAGTGAGCGAAGCGAAAATGGGGTTGAAGCAACGTAAGTATGTGAAGAGTGGTCATACAATAAACTAAGTCGTGGCAATTTGGCTAATCTAACGGCTAAATGGCAATGGTAAATTTGAAAATTATAAATGTGAAAATTTAAAGAAATACAATTCTTCTAGAAAAAAGGTCCAGATGAAAATAGACAGTGTAACCTTATGTACGTTTACAGTTCTATGAAAGTTGTGATATTCACCCAAAACCAAAACTGGTAGAAAAACCCGCCAAGTTTGCAAAAACGATCGGCCTTTGAAGGTAGTGATAACATTAAACTAAGGAAAGGCCGCCAAGGTCAATCCTATTAGCCAAGTTAATCGCACCCAATAATACTTTGGACATTAAATGAAAACTTGAAGATTGCTACAGCGAGTAGCAATCATCAAGTTTTCATTTAACTTTCGAACGATTATTCGAAGCGTTTAACTTGGCTAATAGGATTGACTTTGGCAGCCCTTCCTTGGTTGAATGCTATCACTACCTTCAAAGGCCGATCGATTTTGGAAACTTGGCGGGTTTTTCTACCAGTTTTAGTTTTGGGTGGATTTTTTCTACCTTAATAGTTTAAATAAGATCAGAGCATATAAATAAAATTAGAGTATATACATAAGATTAGATTATATAAATAAGATTAAAATGTATAAAATGCGCTATGGGTTTGAGTCGTAGGTGTTTAGGTTTAGTTCAGAGTGTCATTAGCCTAGTTTTCGTAGCGTCGGAACAAAAGTTTGCGTTGTTTTTGCCATGGGGTGTGCTGGCCATGGTTGAATTGTTGTGTAGTTATAATATGTGGGTCAATATATATCACGTGGTGGAGGTGTCACGAGGCTGGAGACCCCGTAAAAAGTCTTAGATTGTAAAAAAAAAAAAAAAAAGTGTGGGTTATCAAAAATTAATCCACGGTGACGTGTATGGGTTTTCAGGTTAACCGTATAGTATACACCTTTAACATGGGGATGTGTTGTCATGAAGGCACCACTGTGCATTAAAGTCACAACAGCTGCGGTACCCTTCAGGTTATTTTGCTATACTTTCGTTTGAATTACAAAATACAACAACAACTCAGATCGGTAATATTTCGTGGCACCTAAAAATTGTAGCCACGTCATCCAAATTAAACAGACAGCGGTTTCCATTTTTTCTGAAAAACAAAAAAAAAAAAAAAAAAATTTACTTAGCTGCACGATCGACTGCATTGAATATTAAATGTTTTGTTGAATGAAAATACGAATTGTTAACTTTTTATTTTTCAATTTTTTTATACGTGCTACGAAATGTCATGTTTTATTGTTCTGAATTATTATTGTATTATAATTATCGAAGCGCTTTAATTCGTAAAAAGGGTATACGCAAAGCAAAATTCAACAAAAAAATCAGTAAATTTTTTTTGAAGCCCTTCAATAACTTAAATATATTTATCCATCCCGCCGTCACTTATACTGATACCATTCTATCTGCCGCTTCCCTCCCCCCTCCCCCCCCCCCCCGCCTCTCCAACCACTCGCCATGACAATAACATTTGTAAATTGTACACAAACGGACAGGTTCCGTTCTTGTTAAATTACCTCGTCGACTGTCAAATATTTTCCCTCTTTCCCCTCTCTGCTTTATTAGATATGTAATTTCAAAAAAACTGACGTGCACATTGTGACTTTGCTTTGTGCTGGTCACGACATCTTTATTGTCCGAACGTCTCTCCCCATAAACTCACCGTGTTGTTGTCCATCTTCAGTCCTGTCCGCCCAATTCCGAGGAATTTCTAAATTGATTTTCCAAATCTTTAAAACTCCGATAGTAACGGAAAAAGGGACAAAATAAATAAAAACAGCCAATCTAAAGAGGATTTTTTTTTTAATAAGGGGTTCTGGAAGAAGAGGAAAGTTGGAGGGTCTATTAGAAAAGGAGCGTAAACAACGTCCAAAACAAAATTGTCGAGAACCCCCCCCCCCCTACCCGCGGCTTTTTTTTTTATTATTGGAAGTCGTAACGTCAATACCAAGTCGATCCTGCATCGAGTGCAAAGGTTAAGTAAAATTTGAAAATTTTTGAAAATACTTACTGTACAAGTTTCAAGTATTTCGTTTAACGATTTAACTCTTATAGTCTGCAAGATTAATTTGGCGTTTAATGGGAGGGGGGGGGGGGAAACTTGGTGGGAATCTTTAAGAAGCTTCGTTTCGTGGCAGGATGTTAATGCTAGTGTTTGGATTAATTTTTTTTAATATGCAATGGTTTCTTTTTTATAGTTTTTCTAAATACTTTTTTTTTTTGTGTGCTGTAATACTTTAATAAATGGAAACAAAGCTATCACCGGATCACGCTTATTTGTCTTAACCTTTACTTGCATGAATTAATTTCTGAGACTTTTTTTTAGGACCTTTAGGTCAGTCGTGGGATTCGAACCAGCATTCTCTTAGTTTGGAGATGAGGACGCCAGCTACTGGGTTGTTGATGCTCGCTTTGCTCGGGAACCCCGGGTTCCCCTCACAAAGCTTGTCGTGCGAGTTTGGACTTGGATTTTTCGCGTTCAGTCAATTGCCTACAACTACTTGTTTGTAACTTTGGGTAAATACTTTACAACAACGAAGTACAGTCTAGCAGAGACTCTCGCTTTGCTCGCTCATTTCGGCCGAGGACATGTCTTGGTGCGGCTCTTATACTGCTGGCAAGGATTACAGACCCAAAACGATCAAGTATATAGATGGCAGTACGCGTTTTTCGTAAGGTTTCAGTTCATAAAGAAACGATAACTTTAGCCAACTCCTTTATTTCTCTTCGTTTATCTTTTCGTATATCTTATTCACCACATTCATCTTTAAACAATTCACCAGTCACGACCACGTTAAAATACGATCTGTCAACAATACTGAGATTTCTTGTCTCTACCACATATCCTTCATATCGACTGATACATACACACTAGCACAGTTCAGAAGTGGACATCGAACGTCGAATCTCAAACGCACAGATTAAAGAACTCTCCCCGCTTAGAGATACGACACTGGCGCGCTAAATGGTACCTCGTTTCTGTTGAGTCATACTTCGCACTTGATTCGCCAGCAGGCGCAGCAACCGCCCGCAAGGAAGCGGTATAATTAGAACGACTATCGCAAAAAATACGCACGCACGCGCTGTGGATTTCGTAACGCTACCGTAGCGGAAGTAGGTTTAGATCGTTTTTGCGTTTCAGTTTCGCTATCTGCTAGTGACATCTGGCGAATAAAGTGCGAGAACATGAGTTATCGCGCCGACGCGTTGCTGAAACGAGGCCCCATTTTTGAAGCGCTGGATGAGTTACGAGTGTCGTTATCTGCGAGAAGGAGAGTTCTTTAATCTGTGCTCAAACGTTTTACTGAAATTCTGAATACAGATTAATCGTTCCTGGTAGACGCCATGTTTGTTTGTGCAAACATTGAGTGCAACGTCTTCGTTACTTTCCATTGTTTAAAGAGAACAATGTTGCATTGTTTAGATTAGGTCGAATGAGGCTGTATATGCTTAGGTTAAGTGGGTTAGTCTGAGAAAATGGTTTCTATAGGCCACTTATGCTCAATAGAAATCAAATAATATCAAATCAAATGAGGCAAGTTTCGCACGTAACAACGATAAGAACGTAACAATGAAGTTTTCGGTCAGGAAAAAGAACTGCATCAATGCTTGTGTGGTAAAAAAAAATTGCTCAAATTTGATATCCAGTTCTGTACTTAGTTTGTGTAAGGTTAAAGTACGTTTAGGGTCACTTTCCGACTATTTCTCCAAAAGACCCAAGACGTAGGTAGGAAAAGTAACTTTAGTCTGACTATTTCGTTATTGTCCCGTTCAAGCATGCATGCTAAAGTGTGCGCGGCCTATCTTGAGTTCGCCGCAGAACGAACACAGATTATCGATCGTACGTTTTCGGCAGAAGAGTGCCTTGTTGATATCCAAGATGGTTACAAAAACATTGGCAGCCGTCGATTTAAAGCCTCCCCCTCCAGGAAGAAGTAGCCGGTCACAAAATATTTCCAGGACTCAAGATGCATAGCACACACAATAGTACTTCGTACATGACTTTACCTATAAAACCTACGTATTATGGTGTGACAAGTAGAAAAAGGCATAGGAAATATCCATTCGCAATTACATGTCTAATCCAGCCCCTAAACACGAACGGAAATAACTTGCAAGTACCAGGAGGAAAAAAAGTTGTTTGTGTGTTTGGGGAGCACCAACCGAAAATGGTTTATCAGCCCCATGACGACGATAGGGACAATCTAGCTGCAGATATTCAAGCGGAAAACCCAGGATGCCACAATGATACGCCACAATGACATGCCACAATCGACACGCGCACGAGGCACCACAGGGTCCTTCTCCTCATGAAAAAAAAAGGGTATGAGTCACAACAGAGGAATCATAACAAAGAGTCAGCATTAAGTCACAACAGCTGCGGTACCCTTCAGGTTATTTTGCAACTTTCGTTTGAAATACAAAATACAACAACTCAGATCGGTAATATTTCGTGGCACCTAAAATAAAAATAAAAAAAAAACAATAAAGTAAAATCACCCTAAAGACCACACGATAGATATGACGTAACAACTTCTGAGGAAGATGACTATGATCGTACGAACTCCCAAGTTTCGTCAAGACCATTAATCGAATCAAGGAAAAAAAAACTCCACACGGTGCAGATGGTAAATTAGGAAGTAATTATACCGACACTTCACGCCAACTTTCTACTTTTTATCTTACTATAATTGTCCTGCATTAGCTGCAAATTATAAGCTACACTAGAGCTGAACACCTGTAAACACAGTGACTTATAATTTATGTTAATACCACACTTTACATGAGTTTTCTTGTTTCAATAATTTAATAATTTTTACTTTACGTCCTACCCGTATGCTTTAGCGGTTTTATGCAATAATTTAGTTACGTCCCATTATTCCATTGGGTTTTCCACTCTCTGGATCTTCCCCACGCTACTTCGCGAAATATTTCTATCGATAGGGAAATGCCGCGTCATTAAACAAATGCCTTCGTTCTATCCGAATTCCATTTCGTTCAAAGTCCCTAGGTGCCCTCTAAACAGTCGGTCTGCGCCTGTTTCGATGGCACCAAGGTCATTCCGCTTAGTGAAATGAGGTGGAGTGCCACAGATAGCCTAAATATTGATCGATGAATACTAAACCATGCAGCCACTTGGGACTGGAGCAGTTTTACCATTGTTGGGTTGCTATAGCATGCCGCGTCGCTTTAAATATAGTTTGTTTGTTTAAGGTTTATTTATAGTCTAGAGTCGGCCATCTGCGTAACCCGGTCTGCGCATGCGCGTGCGCGACCCGTCTATAAAAGCATCCAGGCGAGGAGGCGAGGCCAGCCTGTCATCGTTTTTCCCTCTCAGTGTATCAGGTGGTGACTCGAGAGGGGAGGTAGTGCGGGTACAGTTTATGTATCTTTCCTCCAGACTGCTTGTCACCTGTAATATACAGGGTGATTCAGAATTGGGTATAACTGTAAAAAAAAATTGTGAATTTAAGACAGAAAATAAGTTTAAGACCAAATTTTGTTGTAAAGTCCTCGCTTGGACTTCAAAAAAAGTATGGACTTGGAAAAAATTTGAGATTAAAAGATATTTTCTTTTGGTTTGTATGATGTGCTTAAAGAACACAACTTGGCTTTTTTTTAAACACCCATTAGACACAGAGATAGCAACAAATATCGATTTAGTGCGCCCAAATGATAATTTTGTAAAAGCTACGTCATTCGAAGCGAGTATCGCCGCCTTCTAATGCCACTAGCCTAAACGGTAACATTTCGTAACACATAGAGTTAAACTAAGGAAGTCACGTGATTGCTAGCCAGAGAGAGCATGCGCTGAAAGGTGACCGTCGACTGCGAGATAAGACCAACCAAATGGAAAATAACTCGGTAGAACGTGAAATCTCAACTCAACTTAACTCAAGAATTCTTTTTTTATACGTCCATTAGACACAGCGATAGCAAAAAATATCGATCTAGTGCACCCAAATATCAATTTTCTAAAAGCTACGTCATTTGATTCAAAGGTCGCCGCCATTCTAATCATTCTAGCCTGCAAGGCAACGTATCATAAACACAACGAGTTAAACTACGGAAAACACGTGATTTGACGTTCTGCTTGCGCATGCGCCGAGAAGCTGACCAGCGACCTGCGAGATAAGACCAACCGAATGGGAATGCATTCGGCAGAACGTGAAATCACGATACGCTCGCTGTTTGACTCTCTTTCCTGTGTTGTGGATTTAAAATGGCGGTGAAGTTCGAATCAAAGGA
>JAHWFP010129175.1:0-13250 GCA_023313725.1 Lithobius niger | reverse complement strand
TTTTCAGTAGCAGAGTGCCTTGTTGATATCCAAGATGGTTACAAAAACAATGGCGGCCATCGATTAAAGCCACGCCCTCCAGGAAGACGTAGCCACTCACAAAATACTTGCAGGACTCAAGATACACCTCGCACACAATACATTAAATTTTTTGTCAATATTTTGAAGAATTGTCGTGTGTGAATGCAACATGCACTAATCTGAAAAAAAAAAGAAAGAAAACGAAAAGCCTACTGCCCTGACTGGAATTCCAGGATTCCCAGGATTCCTATCGCGCTGCCCACTGTGCTACCGGTGCTGACCCTGGCTACAGGCTCCAGCCGATCTTAGTAGCTAAAATATCTTTCTAAGTTGTTACCTGAAGATTAAACAGAGTGAAAAGCCAGGGCTCGAGAGTTTATTGTGGCCTAAAGGCCACAAACAAGGCCAGTATTCTAACAAGGCCAGTTTTTTTTAATACAGACTGTTTACTTAGTTAACCATTTATTCTGTGATTTCTATATTAATGTTAATAGTTGAGTAACGTGTCAACTTTGTTAAAAAGGTAACCGACTTTTTTTTCATCGGAGAACTGTAAAAAGAAAATCCTTTCTTTGATCACTTGATTTGCTGCTAGCCATGACGTTAAGTGTATTATCGGCTATAATACCACGAGTGCTTCTATGAAATCGATAATTTGTGTGTTTTAGCACGAAACTCCTTTCCAGGTTTAATTTCAGTCGAGGGAAATTTGTTGGAAAGGAGTTGAGTGCTAAAACGCACAAATTATAAAATTTATAGAAGCACGAGTCGTATTCGGTGTAAGAATTTTTGTTTTTCTTTCCGCAAAACGATTCTCCGAAGTAGTTTCGTTTTAGAGTTTCACTTTCGATTTGCCGGTGAATTATCAGTTATAATACCACGAGTGCTTGTATTAAATCGACAATTTCGGCGTTTTAGCACGAAACTCCTTTCCAGTTTTAAAGGAGTTGGAAAGGAGTTGAGTGCTAAAACACCCAAATTATACATTTAATACAAGCACGAGTGGAATTCGGTTGAGAATTTTTGTTTTCTTTTCCCTAAACGATTTTCTGAAGGAATTTCGTGTTAGGGATTCGGTTTCGGTTTACGATCTCGATTTTGACATACGAAGTAATTTTGATTTACGGTGTTTAGTTTTGTTTATAATGTTTACCTTTTATGTTTTGTTGACGGTGTTTAACTCTTATCTGGCGTAGCGTTACCATCCACCATCGCATTTCATCAATCAACCTGTAATTTCGTTCGCTAAGGCATTGGCATTTCTTATTAGGCCTAACCTCATTTTTATGTTGTTGATACACCAAATGAATCGTATAAGCAGCTTCGTGTTGCCGAAAAAACCCGACCATTAACGAAGCTGACGCCATTCCACCATCTCATTTCATTAACCAACGTGTATTTTCGTTCGCTTTGGCATTGGCATTTCATATTAGGCCTAACGTAATTGTGATGTTGTTGATACACCAAATTAAATGTATCTTAACCGAGAAGTAGCTTTGTGGTGTTTCCGTAAAGCCCGACGATTAACGAAGCTGACGTCATTTCCCTAATAAGGGCATAAAACAAAGAGCATCCTCTAAGTGAGATATACTGTATAGATCTGTGGTTCGTTTGTCAGCGCTCATTGAGAAAAGCTTCGATGTGGTATAATTACTGAAGGAGGAGGTCCGCTGTCGGTTTCGATGAGGCGGGGTCTTCCCAGTGTAATCCGACCATGGTCCTCATTTATTGAATAGAAAACGAAAATTCTCACTGTAAGCCGGTTATTATTGGACGAATTTAGTACACGGTCAAGTGAGCAAATTTCTGCCAGGGAAATTCTCAACAAAACACCGCCAAAGGACAACTTCTTGAAATTCTCCGCAGTAGTGCAGGAAAGCCACGTTTTATGAGCGGCCCGAATACGACTGCTGATATCGCAGACCACAAGCTAGAACAAGGACTTTCACGAGCATCTGTATGATTGGAGATGTTGTAGACTTGGCAATAAACATCTGGTTAAAAGACGTAAAATAAAATTGTTTTTAAAAATACACATTAACAAAATTAATTTCAGTCATTAACCTTATCGATTTTTTTTATTCTCATCGGTGATTATTTTTCATGCTAACTATTTCTTTGTCATGCTTGAACGAAATTTATTATGTGTGGTTGATATATCCGCATTATTATGTATGTCCTAAGCACGAGCGAATCATCATCGCACGCAGCGACAACATTTGCCTACGCCATCGCACAGAAGCAATACTTAGAATCAAAACGCATACCGCCATCTATTAGCTGTAATGATGACCATTACCTACTTCTTCAAAGCCACCTGAGATAGCTCGCGATTGGCAGCTTTGGCGATCCGGGTAATTTTACGTAACTGTATTGACAGGTCAAAGCGGCCCGTGAGGGCATTACATGACGGTGAACATAAGTTGCGGTTGAGAAAAATAATATAAATCTGGTAACGAATGTAATTACAAGTAGGAAACCAAGAACTGCTAATGGCAAGCAATATAATATATAACTTCATACGGAAAAACATGCAGAAAAAAACCGTATTATTAATGTTGCTGTAATGCGCGCAAAAAAAAAAAGTTCGATGTTGCGAATAAGTATGAGACTGCCACTCATAGCAATCTCATAAATTCGAATCATGAAACTGCTGAAAATGAATCATAATTTTGGGGGGAGGAGGAATCTAAAGCATAGCTCGAATCCAATATTTTACTGAATAATACTTAGAGGGGGGGAAAAAAAGGTTATACTGAAATGCACTTAAAGAAATTACCATGTCGTACGAACCATGCATTAGAGAACTTAGCCTGCAAACGTTGTTGAAATCAAATTCAAAAGGCATAATTTAATCTTCTGGTTGCAAACAAAAAAAAAAAGGTAAAGAACACCGATTTACAATGCTGGTCTATTCACCGCTTGTGCTTACAACCAACGGTAACGGGAGTAATTGAAGGGTTCTCCTAACATACTGTTATTTACGATGACTATCAGATTATTTGAATCAAATGACGATCAGATCATTTGGATCCAATTATTAGATCCATGCAATATACTGAATAAGAAACCAAACCTTTTTAATTTACGAAAAGCCCAGAGGTGTAAATATCGGGTGATTGGGGTTGCAGAGTATGAGGGCCCCCTTCCCCCACATGAATACTGAAAGCCCATTCAGGGACCCCATAATGAAATATGCAAGAATACTGCCAGTAACAGTCATACAAACCCAGGTTAAGTTGTAAAAAAAAAAAAATCAAGCCTTGAGATTATTGGGGCCGGAGGCCCGAAAACCGAGGGTGAATAGCAAAAAAAAAAAACTCTAAATTTTATATTAGAAAAAAGTGTGGTGGGGGGGGGGGGGGGGGGGGGGGGGGGGGGGAGGCAGGCTCGAACCACGAGCAGGGCTTTTCCTCTACCGCACCCTTAGAAAAATGACAATTATTTCAAACTCAAAACTTAATTGCGAATACCTTAAATTGCTACTTCCAATAAAGCTAAAGTAGAGTAAAAACGTGTTGGAAGCACTTGCGTATACCATTTGGAATGTTTCTCGATAATTAATATAAAACCTCGTTAATCTAAATAAAAAATTAAAATGCGACAAACCTTTTCCCCCTTTTTCTGCATGCCTAATCGGCATTATTATGGTCCCTGTCTCTGCTTCTTTCTCTTCCCCCATGGTCCCAACCTTTTCTTTTTCTCTTCTTCCCCCTCTCCCCGACTTTCCGTCCCCCTCCCTTCCCAATCCAGATGAACCACAGCAAGGAGATTGTATCAATTTATATTTATTTTAGGTTGGGATGTTAAATCTCGGTATCTTGCATTGTTGTTAAATGGCCACTATAGCTTTGGTACGTTAACAAAAACCAGAGCTGAGCGTATTTCACGATGGCGAGGATAAATATATATGCGGCGAAACAGCTTGAAAATTGTTGAAAATGGGCAGTCTTTGTGCCCTGACAAGCAATAGTTGTATTTCCTTCACGTGCATAAACTGTATCAATGTCACAAAAGTGCGTGAAGATCGTTGATTTTAGCTGACTACTAAAAAATAAATCAAAATAAGCAATACTTGTTATTAGTGTTAACGAGTACAATGCAAACGGACTGCCAGGAATAATCGGCAACACATCATTGTCGATAAAATGGAACCGCTACTTGTTTGTAGTAAGGCGCATTGCTTCTGGCCACTAAGCCTTCTGGCCACTAATCCGCAGTCCGCGCTACTTATTGTTGATGGTTGAATGCAAATCAGCAAACGCTTTAATTTATACTAGCCGAGTCGCTCGCTAACGCTGGCTCATTCGGCCGCGTCTCTCTTCGCTCGAGGATATTTCTTGTTGCAACACTTACGCGCAGACGGACAGTTCCACACCAAAAACAAATAGTCAAATGATCAAGCAAATGAACAGTGTAGTACGCGTTTTTCATACGGTTTCAGTTCTTAAACAAACGTTAACTGCGTCTACTCTTTCTTTTCTCTTTGTTTATACTCATTCGCCACATTTAATAAGATTCAACAAATATTTAGCCTACTACCTACTAACTGTATTTAGGAAAAAGGGCTGTTTCTCATGACAAACGCTGATTTCGTTCGCTTCGCTCACTCAATCAGCGCAAACATTTCCTCAGAAACGTCACTGAGTAAATGTAACCACCAAGAACCACACATCATATGTAATTTGTGCCAGTACTACACTTTACAAGGGTTTCGGCCTACACGCAGCACGAAATCATACCCAGAAGTTCTGCGTGATTACCACAATTATGCTAGACTGCTGAGTAGAGCACCAGGTAATGGCATTCTGATCGAATGTCGACGTTTTACAAATACAAACATAGAAATATTTCTGACAACCTGTTGTGTTAGCAATATAGTTTGTTTGTCTAATTTATCAGTTAATCTTTTCGTATCTTTACTTAATTTCTTTTAAATTTATGGCCAAATTGGCAGTTTGAATTTGAAATATCCAAAATACAACTCCAACAGTGAGCTGTACGTGCCTCATTCGTGAATGACAACTATTCGGACTGCCAGCCGTTCCCCCGCTGACAACACTACTCGCCCACGCGACGTTTACATGGCGCAACAATTATGGACCGCTCTCTCAGCAGGAACATTTTACATCCCGAAGCTAACAATCAAATTCCAAAAATTCGTTTCAACAATGGTCTAAAGGGGGTTTTTCGCTTTTTTCGAGCAGAAAACTTTTACCTAGAACTATGAAAATACGCCTAAACGATATCCGAAGTAATTTCCTGTCTTTCGAGACCTTTCACACATTTCTAGCCTTCCTACTTCCGGAGGAGAAGACGTAAATATAAACCGACAAACCGACCGTAAGTTTTTAATGATTAAGATGATTGAAGTCCTCACTGCAGCAAAACTTCTATCTCCGTTCATATTCAATATTTTTCGACCAAACTTGGCCAGATATTAGATAACTGGGCAGAGGCTAAAATAAGATGCCACAAAAAAAAAAAAAAAAACTACAAAAGAAGTGATATTTAAAACAAAACCCACAAGGGTGAAAGAACTCGCCAAGTTTCAGCCAATCAAAGCAGTGATATCAGACCCAAAATGGCTGCCACCAAGTTGCTACATTAGTTGCCAAGCTAATCCCACCGACTATTACCTCACACGTTAAATCAAAAACTCGATAGTAGGTCAGGTTTTTGATTTAACCTTGATTTAGCTTGGCAACTAATGTAGCAATTGGTGGCAGCCATTTTGACTCTTGATTCACTGCTGTGATTGGCTGAAACATGGCGGGTTCTTTCATCCTTGTGGGTTTTTGTTTTACATTGCTTTTAAAACATCCAAAACTTGCCTGGGAAACCTGGAAATATCGGAGGAATAAACAGTATACTTTCTAAGATAACCAATCAGACCCAGCAAAACTCGCGCGTGTTGAAGACAGTTTGGTGCCTACGTAGCGCACCTTTGACCAAACTCAGTAAAGCGTTCCAAATAGTCTGTTGATCGGAGGTATAGCGTCACCTTTTGAAGTGACTGAGGTACTGTGGATGGAGTCGTCAAATTTGGTGGTCAGTGGCCAAAGGAATGTGTTTGATTTGTTGAGCCGGCGCAAGGTATTCAAACACGCAAATTTGTACAGTATCACACGGCTCACCTCATGCTAACAACGTTGCATTATGAACCAAACTGTCTCCAACATTCGTGAGACAGTGGATGGATGATTTTGGATGGTATTGTAAGAATGTGGAAAGTGCCTGAATCTTAAGTAAGTGATTTGAAACATTAGTTACCGTAAATCGTGTTTTAAAAGCCCAGTAGACGCTAAAGCCCACTCCCTAAAATGTTGTAAAGCCAAAATCGTGAAATAGTGGAGTTAACGCCCACCCCTAAAATTGTTATTTTTCTACGAAAAATTACCTAAAAGTTATATGATGTGAATAAAGATAGTACTGCTTGCTATGTTTACTGGCCACCTTCTCCCTCCCTGAACTCTTCCTTTAGCTCCTAGCACCTGCACAAGGCATCTCTCACCTAAGCCACCTCCCTTCTTCAGAAAATTGGTAATGCTTGATTTAAAGCCCCCTCCCCCCATTTTTGACGAATTAACTGCATAAGCCCATGGGCGTATAATCCGCGATTTACGGTATCTTATATTTAGAATCGAAAGGCCAGTTCCCTGCTAATAGTGTTACATTCTTTTGGCTTAAGTTTTAGACTAAAACTAAAGTAGAATAAAATTATGCTACAACTACACTAAAAAAATTACAGTATAATAAATTCGTGCATTGTTTTTTGTTTTTTTTTTACAAAAAAAATGTGTAAACTGAAGTTGTAATTATTGGTAAAAAAAAATGCATTGTGTATATGTAGTAAATTTGTCTTGCTCACTCTAAGGATTGTTTTCAGAAAAATCAGTGGTGGGACGAGAGCCGGTTGCTGGTGATGCATCACCCGATTTATAGGTAAGAAAACGTAATCGAAATATATTTTCGTAGTGTGCTATGTAGTGCTGACGGTAATGGAGGCGGTATAACGATTTTTTTTTTTGAGTTTCGATTACATATTAAGACACACGCTGGTGTGTCGCCCACCATGATTCAAAACAACATTAACGTCCATTCTATCCAGATAAAATATGGCATGGCGACCATTAGACACCAGTAAACCATTAGACACGTTTTTTACAGCTAAGTATGGCTGTGTTTAGGCAACTGAGGAAAAATAACAATGCAGCAGTAACGGTTGGAACTTCATTTGATTGGGAGACTTGGGTATCCTGACATCATAAAAACTCACTATTACTTACACAACAGCAAAACGTTTTCTTGTTGAAAAAAAAGGTGTGAATAACGTTGATACTTCCCTAATTACAAGCTTGTGAATAACTAGCTAAATTCGCGAAAGTAAATTTTTGTCCATGCGGTCCGTACAGCTGAAATTTTGGTATAGTTCAAACGTGGAATGTGCTATTTGCTGGATTTGGGGGCTAGGGGAAGCGTAAATTCCCAATCAATCTCAGTACAGTTTGAAGGCCGAGTTGGATAATTTTGTTGTTGTTTAATTATAGGAGCTTACCTAGACAATGCAACTATCAGCACCACAAAATAAAATTATACAACACCAGGTACCAACGTGAACAAAGAATATTTTGTTGTTGTTTGGTTTGACGGAGCACTGGGTTATCTGCCCCACGATGATGAGAGGGACAATTTAGCTGTAAAAATTCAAGCGGAAAACCCAGGATATTTTGCTTCAATAGTATAACAATAAACAACATATTTTAACAACAAACACGAAGATGTAAGGTTGGGTTAGGTTTATTTACAAGAGCTTATATATTTATAAATTTTATAAATTTTATTTTTTATTGTAAGTATTTGTGAAGTGCTCAACGGCATAGAGCCCGTTAATTACTAAAATCCGTTTTGTTGTTTTTTGTGTGTGCTGGTTTCTGTTCCACTCGTGTCAGTGTGGCTTCCCTCACAGCATTGGTATTGGCTACTCCTTTCTTATTAGGCCTACTTAATCTGAAAAAACTTGTTATTCTTTTTTGCTTAGATGGTTACTGTTGTTCGGCAGTAATCGCTATTTTTGTTTTGTCGACGGGTTTTTACAATTCCAGCCAGAGTCCAACCTGATGCGTCAGACAAAAAGAAACTAGGAATGTCAAAACCTTTGTCAATAAGGAATCTTTGTGTTTTAGAAAATAACATTTTGTGTTTGATGTTGAATTTGAGATTTTAGGGTTAGGTTTAAAAAAAAAGAAATTTTGGGTTTACGGTAAGAGTTTTATGTTATACTTAATGCGCCCACAGATGACGAAACTGGAATCCGTTGAGTGTCTATAATGAAATCTGAGTTAAGTTTAACGTATTCCATTATAACTGAATTAATGGATTTTGAGTCGTCCAGACTTTTCACTATTAGTCTCAGTGGGTGGTAAACAAAACTAATCTTTTGAGTGCCAGTAACAATTTTCCGTGAAAAGGATTATGAGGTTAGGTTTGAAAATTATCCTGGAACAACTGTTGTTACGGCTCGCACCTTGAACCTTTTTATGACCGGATTTAACTGGTGCGATTTACCAAAATATTTACATTAATTGTCCAAATGAGGTTACAGGTTCAACTGTTCTTAATCATTTATGTTTTAATGTTTGACATGAGGGTTGCCTCTCACCCCTGTCAATACTTGATCTCTTCCTGGTTGAAGATATTATTGTGATACACTAGCACTTCACCCGACTAAAAAAAAGCAACAACAAAAAATAACCTCCTGCTTTGATGTTTGAAAGAACTTTTATTTTTAAAATATGAATTAGTTTTAGTGTGTCAAGCAGCTTCCTTTATATCATTCTTTTCTACGATCCTTATCCTCTTGATGTGTACTATACTTTTTTTTCTTCACTGAGGAAGTAATTCTACATTTTGGTATTTTCAGGATATTCTACGTGTCTCACGACTCGCAGGACCTCAAGATCTTCAGCTACATTGCCCGCGACGGTTCTAGTAATGTTTTCAAATGCAACGTTTTCAAGTCCAATAAAAAGGTAAGGATATTGTGTTCAATTTTTATTTGCCGTCAAAATAATAAAATAGTAATACCGCTGTCATCGTGATTGGCCCGTTAGATAAAAGGGTGAAGATATCGTTGTAAGGTCGTATTTATGCATTGATCTCGCGTTGTACTCTAGCTGCTAGAATTTCATTTCGAGTCACAGTGTGATGGCGATAGTGTCGTTGGCGTGGTAACAACTTACTAAATACATGACATCGTTTGTCTAAACACGTGCAATCGTGTAATCCGTGGCATTAACATACAAAAAATTCCTCCTGACAATGAATTTTCAGAGTTGCTCTTGAGCTCTCATTATTGGATTTTCCAATACAAGTTGGAAGTGTCAATTCCGCTGCCATAATGATATTTCAGATTATTTCTACCTCTAGCTGCGAGAATTCAAAGTGCGGGCATTGCATAAACGTGCCCTAATGCCTCTCTTTCTTTCCATGCAGATGGTAATTCTGTAATCGAAGTGAATGTGTCACCATTGAGGCAAAACTGATGAATTGTCAAAAAACAATTGTAATCATCAGATATGTTAGAAACTGCTACTTAAAATTCAGTACTTTTGCATGAGCACTTCAAAGTGCTTCAGAGGAATGCGCGTCGTGTCTGTTTCATCCGTTCTTGGCGCTTTCTGCATCTGGTGATACAGAACCCGAAGCGCTTCACGGAGGTCGATCTGAAGTTTGATGTCCATCGTCTTTATTCTCGTATTAGTATTTGCAATCGCATTGAGACATTGAAGAATGATTGGTAAAGATGGTGGACACAGTTACGGTGCCCAAGTAATCTGTGCTGATTCCACTCGAATTTTGGGTAAATAAACTGAAAATAAGCGTACACGTACACGACTAGGAAGACCACTACCTGCATACGTTTGGTTCTTTGGGTTTACGCTGGCCTAGTGTACTGCATGCAGGGGGTAGAGCAGCGTGGGACTTGCTCACTATTCGCCAAAGGGAAGGCAGGGATGAAGGGTTTGTCAGCATTCTGCCCTAATCGTGGTCTTGTGTCGTGTAAATAGGTGCCTTTTTTTGACGCGCGTTTCAAAGCGCATCGTTGAAATGCGTATTGTTGTGGCCATGTAAACATAGTGATTGTCCTACTAGTAGTAACGTCACGCGGACGTACATCGGTTTTTATTGATAAATGTTCTTGACCCCTAGTTGAGTTGCATTCCGATGCTGAAAATATACTAAGCGCTTGCGCGAGTTTCTCTATAGTGTCCTTGCTCGCCATCAAAGCTGATGATGGTTGTATGTAGGACAAACATTAGTACCAGTTACGGAGCGTCAACTAATGGCAATACGTTTTATTTTTAATAAAATATTTTTTCTTATATTTAAAGTAGAATATGATCCGTAATATTACTAAGCTTTATAACAGTTATTGTTAATTTAATTTCACTATTTATGTTTAAGTACCACATGTACTGTTCTACGTACTGCGGTTGCTTCTACCTCCATACTTCTAATATTTTGTGGTGATTAGGCCTAACACACTTGGCTGGAAAGCTGCTGCTGACTGATTGTTCTATTAAAAGTGAATACTTTTGATGGAATGCATAGGAACAAGGAGTACAACAATGCTTAACGAAAGTGTTAAGCAAAGTTTACTTATTCGGGGCATTATTGCGATTCTTGGTTACGTGATCAGACGGAATCTTAAACAATGAAAATGACAAATATTTGGTGATAAGTTAAAAGAGTTAATACTTTTGGAATATAACAATCTGTAGTACTCGGTATAAAAGCGTTTTACGTAAGTAATATCTACTACCGCTATAAATGTTTACATATCAATGTTTCCAAAATAATGGATTTATTGCAGCTGAAGAAAGACCCGAAGGAAAGAGTTAAATTTGATTAAAATAAACAAATAAGGTATTTATTGCAGTTAATGAATTTTAAGAATTGAGTTGGAGCAAAGTACATTCTCACCAACAATGGCTCGTTATACTATCACAACAATGGCTCGGTGACTAATAGTGCAAATCGTTGTTGTACAAATGTGTTCGACGATGGTTCAGTAACAGTGCGGTAACGCTGTTGCTTTATTGCAACAATGGCTCGTTCACTAAAGATTCAACTCGTCATTGTACAAATATGTTGGACGATGGCGTTCGGCTCCAATGTGGTAAGACTTTCACTTTATTGCCTCGGCTTTGCCACTTGGAAACAGCGAAAGTCTTACCGCATTGTTCCCTAACGCCACTGTCTAACTGCTGCAAATTGTGGGTAAATTTATCATAGTTACAAATATCGATTGTTAATTGTCTGGAGGATACGAGACGTTTATCCTGAAGATATGCCATTACTTATCTACTGGTATTGCAAGAATGATTTTTGCCATGCGCGCAATGCACGTCAACGTAATTATCCAGCCTAATAATGTGTAACGATGATATAACTTACACCTACATGTGGAACAATGCCTCGAAGGATACAGGATTTATACGGAGGATACGGAATGATGGCAATAGATCTCCTCACCTACGCCTTTGAGCCTGTTGTTGGCAGCCAAAGTGGCAGCTAGGAGTGGTTAACGCTCGTTAAACCCTTTGAAACCCTTTTTGGCATCTAGGCTATTGACAGCACCTAGAGGTACATCCTTCGTTTTATGTGGTTATTTGTTTTAATTGTGAACAAGGCGAGGAGTATGTTTGCCTAAAATTAATAGTTTTCAGTGTATGAGAATTGTGGGCGCTCTGTTCCACCAGGAAACATTCTTCAACCATGGAATCTATGATCGCGAAGCAAATGGATTACTTAGGGTAGCAGAGTACCCGATTTTACGAGTGAATAGCCCGGAGAAAACAATAGTCTAACAATGCTTTTGCATTATTGCAGCAAAGTATGGCCCATTGTCAGAAGAATTGAACGGCACTTTTGAAACAAGTGAAATATCAACGAAACGTTGAGCAATATCTTTGGTTGTGTACACAACATGTAGCTGTAGTGCTACTGCTCTATTTGGCAGTGACTTTCGAATATTTCTACGGTTAGCTTGCTACTGGCCGTGTCAGTCTGACTCAGCGGTAGGACCTTGGCCTTTGATTTCAGAGGTCGTGGGTTCGATTCCCTGCTCTGGCAGTCTGACATATAAATCCAAAAGGCAACGTAAATAGGTTTGCATCCGTATTTAGTCTGCCAGATGGTGGTGGTGTGCTCATAATGATAAAACGTACTTGTGTCAGTGCATTCTTGCTCGAATTTGAAATGCCCCTTTAGCGAACAATGGGAGAAAATGCTCCATCAGACAACAACGAAAACGTCGTAACAATAGGACTCTTCGAACGTATTTTAAACAGTTATTGTTTAAGCATTGTTGCTTAATTCCAAAGTTGTTCTTCGATAATCAAGGGAAATGAGAAATTACCCCTACCCCGTCATCCAACAACCATAATTTTGTTAGTTTTCGTAAGGCGCGAGTCACTTGCCAAGGATTTTGCTGTTTATTTGTTATCGCGAAAGGGGATAATGCCCTTAATCGTGGCCATTCCGAAACAGACCACAGGCGATGCGCGCCCTAGTGCATTGTGTAGTAATGGCCCGCTGTTTTCTGGCATTATCCTTTACTGAAATGTGCAGAATGTAAAGGGACACTTTGCTTTACCCAAGTTATGCGTCACAAGTCTGTCTTCTTAGAGACGAGCTTAGTATTAGGGGCGCAGAGATGCCCTAATCCCGACAGCCGTATTTGTATCACTATTCTATTGTGTTTCTCGAAGAGCATCTCTCGTTTGCATGACGCCAATGATAAACGAGTTTAGGCAGCTACATTTCCTCGTGCGTCACGGGGCGTTTTTCTTGGGTGAAACGAAGGAATAAGACTTGAGGATGAAGTGAAGGGTGAAAAGCCGGGAGAGGATTTACGGATCAAAGGGTGAAAGGCGACCGTGTGAATGAGTCAGTGAATTCGCCCAGTAACGAAAGATGGCAGTAGCTGAGATGTTGGGGGATTGGGTGAATGGGGAAGATGAATGACGTCAGATGGATGGGGAGTGGCCGTGACTTTCGTCTTTTACTGTGTAGCGTCCTTTTCCTTCTCTCATTGTGGTGCCCCTTGCATCCTCATGGCACGTTCTATTTCTTCCTGAGCCGGTTATATCAATTTCGTTTGTATATATCGAAAACCAGAAAGGTGCAATTGTGGTTTAACAGCTAAAGTTGGTGGAAAGTTA
>JAHWFP010129173.1:0-15329 GCA_023313725.1 Lithobius niger | reverse complement strand
GTGTGGAAGTAAGCGAAATATGGAGAATTTCCACTCTGTTGGAAGTAAATTTAATGCAGTGTTCCAAAGTAATGAGCGTCAACGTTATGGACTTTTTTGTGAGTACCAGAATAGTATAATTGCATGTAGGCTACAGAACTGTTTTTGCAATGTTGCTAAATTCTGCAATTTTTTTTGAAACAGTCAAACAAAGCACTCATTAGGTTAATCAGTCAGAAAACATTCTAGTTAAAGGATTTCTCATTGATTAGCCTACTGCTTCATTTCGAAAAATAATTAGCAAAATTTTGCAGTATTTGTGAAACCAGTTATGTAGTCCACTTATTTATTTTAGATTAAAATTATTGAATTTTGGTGGCATTAAAACAAAATCACAACAGATCTGTTATTTACTGCTTTAAATTGCTTTCGTTCAATTTTGTATTGCGTACAGTATAACAAAGACCGAAAGCATAAAAAAAAAAGGAACGAAACCAACATAAAAAAAGCTGTATTTTTTTTTCATTTTATGAACAAAACTGTCTCGACTCTTACAACATGGAAGTCATCTTTGGTTTATCATGCTGTTATTTCTTGCTAGTTTTTGATGTCGTCATTACACTGTCTTACTTGTTGAATTTAACCCCTTCGCGTCCAAACCACAATTTATCGTCACTTTAAAACCGTTTCTAAAACTCCCGACGCACTCTAGATTCAAAGCGCCGTTTGCAAAGAAAAACCGCCATTGCATTCAATGGAGGTGTAGCCTGTTTCCGACTGAATTAGGTACTTTGGCACGCTTATTTTGGATTCATTTAATTTAATATCATCTTTTAATTACCTTAATTGATGTTTTTGTTGGCCGTATCGTCAAAATTGACGTGAAATTGCTTTTGTTTGCTAAAACTAGACCTTCGTCAAGCTGTCTTAACTCAACAACGCAATAAACGGCCGCCATCTTGGTCGCGTTGAAAAGCTGGGATTCCCCGATTGGCACGTGTATAGCACGTGATCACTATCGCGACGGGGCCAGTCGCAAGTGATGTCACGCGAAGAGAGTCAAGGTCACAGCCATTAGGTATGTTTTTAAAGTCAGCGGCTTGCGAGTCGCTTGGCCGCGGGGAACGCTTTCCCATTGAAATAACAAACGGGCAGCGTTTCCGCTTGCAAGCGACTCGCAAGCCGCTGACTTTAAAAACATCCCCATTGAAGCTAGCACGTGCGCGTCTATTGGCGGACAGCCGGCAGGAAATGAGAGCGCGATGGCGGCCGTAAACTGGTCAATTAGGAATAAAACAACTTTAAACTACTTCTACGGTATTAAAAACTTTAAAAAAAGGATTTCGGAAGCCGTAAACAAAGCTGTAATGGAGGAATAACCAGAGGACCATCGTTTCAAGGTATCCCATGTACTGCAACGGAAGATGAGTATTTTTGTAAGCGCATTTATGTAGTCGAACTTCAACTTTTTTTTTTAGTTATGAAAACCTAATACGATTATCCCAAGTATATTTTTTTGCACTAATTTATACTGTAATTATTACATCTGCAATTTTTTATACCCGTAGATCGCTTAGTTACTTTACGTCGATTTATTTTACCGAGGCATGCAACATGTTTACGGCAACATGTTTTGGTTGTGTTGCAACCGGTATCCGGCTCAATATAATGGCCGGATCCGGATCTTGCCAGATACCGCATTATCCGGCGCCGGATCCGGATATATCCGGACTCGGTCGATCCCTAGTATCGCTCCACGCCGACTGAGTCCGGGTCGTCTGCAGCGTCTGGCCATGCTACGGGGGAGTCGTTATCGGTGCGTCGCTCGTCATCGCTCATCACTCGTCGCCCTGCGTTCCGCCTTGCTCTTCGCTACAAGAGGAGGGTTCACAGGTTCCGTGTGAAGTTCGTAAAGTGGTGTTTGGTCGTGGTGAGGACGACTCTGACAATGGTGATTCACGGAGCCGCAAAGAAAGGGACATTTTTGAAGAAGGACCGGACTTTGGCCCCTGGAAAGATTTTTCTGCGGCTGTGTATAGAAATTTGAGAGATTCCGGCTGCTGTCATCAATTTGTCCCGCCTGAAATTGACCCATAGGACTCTTCCGATGAGCCGTTAGTCAATGCAGGAGGCCCAGGATTTGTGCCCATTCACATTCCGCAACATGAGGTGGCCTTCCGTCAGCTCTTGAATGCCGAAGCCCAAACCAGGAAGTCATGTAAGCGGGTGCCCTCAAAAAAGGATCCTCCGCCGCATGATCCCAAGCTGCGTAATATGTATTTCAAATCAGTTGGGCAGGGTGCGCCTAGTAAGAAGAGATATGAAACTTTCAAGGCGGCGGAATTTGTGAAGTTAGCCCAGCCGTTAGAGGCGAATTCGGTTCTGAAGATGCCTGTCTCGGTGTCGATCCCGACGTCTTTCTATGAAGAGGATGAGGCGATTTTGCGCCATGCTATTCGGGCCAATTCTCACGCGGAGAATGCGTTGTCGACTTCGGCGGTAGCGGTTAAGAAGTTGGTGGCCTCGTGACCAGAGCTAGCTGAGGATGCAGCTGTCAAGGATTTTTGCATTCTCACGAAACGTGGTTCTTACTATCTGCAAAATACTTACCTCCAGTATACATGCTAAATTCGTTTAATTTGGCTTTTCCCATGCTCAAACAAATCAAATTTCTTAAATTTATTGAATTAAACGCCAGTTGCCCGCATTTCCCGCTATGCACGTTGCAAGCGTTACCGCTTCAGCCGCCTGCCTCCTGAGGAAATCCCCATTCGCTTTTGAGCACACGTGGAGGAAAGACGTGTGTGTTCCCTGCTCTACAATGGCCACTAACGGCTTGGATGAACGGTGGTACGGTTTTGGTGTTGTGAGTGAAGTCGTTTTTAGTGTAACTTCCATGAAGTTGCATGGAACGTTCGGAATTATTTCAACCAAATAAAATGGGATTGCGTTCGAGGATTTGGTGAGTACTGCTCTACCTCGTATTAATGATCTTTTTGGCCAGGTGATGTTTGTTGTCGTTTGGGCAGGAACCGGACAATGCACTTGGCGAACTGGACAGCGAACCGGACAATACACGTGACGAATTGGACAGCGAACCGGACAATGCACGTGGCGAACTGGACAGCGAACTGGACAATGCATTTGGCGGGCCGGGCGATGGACCTATTGTTAATTAACTGACGTTGTGTTTCCCTTTATTTTTGTTTTTCAATGATAAAGCTTACCCTAAATCACCCAACAGTGATTTGGCTTCGTTAATTAACTTCGTTTCTTGTAGCGAATTGAGCTTGCTTCAATTTTTGTTTTGAATTTGTGAAAAACAGTTAGCCACAAAGGCATTGCATCAATCGTAATGGGACAGATTCGGACCGAATAAGTATATGTATAAGATTTAAATCTAGTCGAATTATAAATGCACGGAAGGCAGGTGAAGGTGATAAAGTTACGTTTGTTCTGGTCTTAACTTGAATGATAGTTAGCTTCGTTTACAACGGTAAAGCTATAAATAAGCTTAGTGCGATAATATCTCGTCCTAACCTTTAAGTCACCCAGAAACGGTGATGGCCAAGGAAAGAGAGATTGTCAAATCTAGTCGAACTATAAGAATGGCGCGACTAAGATGACAATGCACGAAAAGCAGGTGAAGGTGATAAAATTGTTTGTGTTGATCTTAACTCAGGTTATAGCTAGCTTCGTTTACTACGGTAAAGCTATAAATAAGCCTAGTGCGAAAATATCTCGTCCTAACCTTTAGTCACCCAGAAACGGTGATGGCCAAGGACAGAGATCGTCCAATCTAGTCGAACTATAAGAATGGCAAGACTAAGATGGCAATGCATGAAAGGCAAGCGAACCAGGCCGCTACATGCGGTCGCACGGGGCCACTACGCCTAATTTTTTAGCGTTGGCATTGCATTGCAATTCAAAGTTTACACTTCACCAATAAAAAATGAACAATCACAAACTCTGTCCACTTGAATTTTCGGTGGAATAACGCAGCGTCCACCTTCTTCAGAAGTCCAGGCAAAAAACGAAGTACAAAACGAGGTTCTCATTGCTTCAGGCAGTGTCAGAATGTGAATCAGAATTTGAATTTGCCGCATTTTCCGTTGGACCAGTGGTATTTTTCCGTTGGCATTGCGCGAAATACAGGCGAACCAGGCCGCTATACGCCAAGATTTCAGCGTTGGCAAGTTCAAGCCCAGTACAGACAAGCTGAAACTGTAAAGAGGTTAGTAAAGTTGGGATGTAGGTAGGGTTCCCCCCCCCCTCCTTTTTTTTTCTTTCGACTGTCTTCACTTCCTTGGGTCCATATGCTGAGTGGGGGGGTGAAAATAAGCCCCTTTGGGGAGTTGGCCGCTATATGCGGTCGCACGGGGCCAATATGCCCAAATTTTCACTCCCCCCCAAAAAAAATAATGTGCCCTGGCAACACTGGACACTAGGGCCCAGTGTCCTGCGTGTGTTTGGCATTTAGTGGCTTGTGCAAGGAACGGTTTACAGGAGGAACTAGTTCTGTCGTGTGTTCATGTAGCCAAGCAACCCTCTCCATTCCATTTAGCGAGTCAGGTCAGTCAGCGTGGCTTAGAGGGATCTTCGAGGTCTGATGAACGAAAGGTCCCGGGTTCAATTCATGTAACTTGCTTTTATCTATTAAAATCATCTGTTGGCGACCTGGCACATTGCCCTACTTCCAAAAACGGAGACTGGCTTTCGAAAAGACACTCAAATAGGGATATCGATGGGACCATGTTCACTAGGTGAACGGATGTGGTGCTGTGGTCAGATTTCTAGATGACTATCCGACAACTTTTCTGCTGTGGGACCAGGGTAAGAGTTAATTGATATCGCCAATTACAGCTTTTGAGAAACCTTGCATCGTACGGGGTAGTTTGATTGCGGCGAGTGGAGGTGAGACATGGAAGAAAGCGTTTTAGAATCTACTACCAGGTGGAGACAACAACTAGACAGACATTCTAGAGGGTTGTCGCTAAAGCAGTCGGTTTCAGGGTTGGTTCCTTCGCGGGAAATGGAACTGCAACTCTTGACTTTCTGGTGTATGTCACACACACTTTAAAGCGGGGTGCCAGAAATTGGTCAGGAGGGATGCCCCCTTGAGCATTCCAAAAAAGGGACTCCACCCAAGTAAAGGTACCGAACTTTCCCGGAG
Source organism: Lithobius niger (assembly GCA_023313725.1). NCBI lineage: Eukaryota > Metazoa > Arthropoda > Chilopoda > Lithobiomorpha > Lithobiidae > Lithobius > Lithobius niger. The sequence goes on along the minus strand of JAHWFP010129173.1, from coordinate 10,177 downwards.
GCTTTGCGAGTCCCTGCCGTTGTCTTTACAACCGCGTCACATCGCAGGAAAGTTGAATGTGCTGGCCGACGAGCTGTCGCGCGGAACAACTCCAATGACGGAGTGGAGACTGGACCCATCTCTTTGCCAGGCCCTGTTTCAGATGTGGGGGAAACCTTGGGTGGACCTTTTCGCCACTTGCTTCAATACTCATCTTCCATCCTTCATTTCATCGTTCCCGGATTCGACAACTTGGGCGATGGACGCCTTCTCTCTGGATTGGACAGGTCTGTCAGCTTACCTTTTTCCTCCGTTTTCACTACTACAAACGTTTCTGAACAAGACCCGCATGTTCCCGGGCGAGTACGTCTTAGTTGCACCACTGTGGCCATCAGCGTCGTGGTACCCGGATCTGGTGGAGTTGGCGAAAGAGGGTCTGGTGAGACTGCCCCTGTCAGACACCATCCTGACTCGGCACAACAGCTCGACAGTTTACCTGTCGCCGTCGATTCTTCATCTTCATGGGTGGAGACTCTAACTCGGATCCTTCGGCTGAGGGTTTTTTTGCCTGAAGTGATTGAGAGGTTGCTGGGCTGCCTGCGGTCGTCGTCGAGAAAGAACTATGAGGCTAGGTGGAAGATGTGGTTCAACTGGTGCAGGGCGAAGGATGTCGATCCAACCTGTCCGTCGGCTGCAGATTTGTCATCTTTTCTTGAGGTGCGATTCGAAGGGGTTGACTCCGAGTGCGATCAAAGGCTACAGGTCGGCGATCAACTCCGTGGTGTCCTGCTTGGGAAACAAGCAGCTAGTGACCAGTGAGGGCGTCGCCCGTTTGATCAGAGGCTTCGGCAACGCGAGACCGAGATTGAAACAGCTGTTCCTGAAATGGAACCTGCCCCTAGTGCTGTCGAGTTTGGAACAGGCACCGTATGAACCACTATGCTCTGCATCTCTGTTGCTGCTTTCCCAAAAGACACTCTGGTGGCTCTGGCAATGGCGGCTCGGCAGATTGAGCTTGCGGCGTTGACAAGGGATAGGGGCAACATTCAGTTTGCTCGAGGCTGGTCATCCGTTGTGATGGCGTTTCCGCCCGAGTTCCATGCGAAAGATCAACGGGCAGATGCTCCCCCCAAGCCGTTGGAAATAAAGGTGCTGAAGCCGCTGGCGCACCCAGAGGGGACGGAATGGACACATTGCCAGGTCCGGGCCCTTCGCTATTTTCTTGAGAGGACTGACCGCCCTGAAGGAATTCGGCCAGCCCGGACTCCGTTGTTTATGCAATGGGACCAGAAGACAGGGGGTGTCCTGCCCCAACTGTTGTCGTCCGCAAAAGTGGGAAGATGGATTTGCCAAGTCATCTGGCGGGCTTATGAACAGGGTCCGGATCTGCCTAGTAAGGTGCGTGCCCACGAACTGAGGGCGCTGGTGGCGTCTTGGGCCTTCGCGTTAGGGACGCCTTTGAACGATGTCGTGGCAGCCTGTTCATGGACCAACAAGAGAGCACGTTCATCTCACACTATCTGCACGATGTTGGTTCTCGAGATGTCGGCGGCCTGCGACGGCCCCACGTGGGGGCAGGGAGTGTCGTTGTGTTGTGATGTGGTGGAAGTGTGCACACTGGTGAAAGGACGACAAGACAAAGGCAGTATCTTCAGTATCGCCATGCCCACTGGAATTTTCCCTAAATGGGGGAGAGAAGGTGGGGTGAATTGAAGTGGAGCTTTTGTGCTACGTCACGTAGGAATGCTACGTTTCATCGTGGAAGGGTGCTCCACGAAGTGACATTGCATTCTGGTGAGATCCCAACTAAACACACGGCAGTGTTCCGAGCCCCAAAGCAGAATTTTCTGCCACTGTCTGCGAAACCAATTGTCAGGGAAAAATTGTCTGCAGCTAATCTTCGTATGGCTACGTGTATATTTGTTGGTTTTTTTGAATAACTTTTCAGTGCTTTATTCTATTGATCTGGCTCTTCCACCAACGAAAAGGTCTTGTCGAGACGATTAAAATGGTCATGATTGACAGAGAAATTACGCTTTTTCAAAGTTCATCACCTGTTTTTGTTCGTGATCTGCTAAATTTTCTAAAGACAATTTGTTAAATTGCACGACGTCTTTCTTCCTCGGGCGTTCTTATTGTCGTTCGTTGGCTGTCGTTACATTGTAGTGGACGTTGTAGTGGACGATTCTTGGAGTGTCTTGAGTTCAGCGCTCGCGACCACTGATCTCTATGGCGCGGGACGTGTGCGTCGTTGGCGGCGTTGTTGATCTTCCATTTTTTATCCCAGCTAGTCCACCCAAAAATCCAGAGCCTCCTTGATAAAAAATGGAAGATCAACAACGCCGCCAACAACAACGCCAACGACGCACATGTCCCGCGCCATAGAGATCAGTGGTCGCGAGCGCTGAACTCAAGACACTCCAAGAATTGTCCACTACAATGTAACGACAGCCAACGAACGACAATAAGAACGCCTGAGGAAGAAAGACGTCGTGCAATTTAATACATTGTCTTTCGAAAATTTAGCAGATCACGAACAAAAACAGGTGATGAACTTTGAAAAAGCTTAATTTCTCCATCAATCATGGCAAGTAAAATTCAAAGTAAAACTCCACACAGTTGTTTCAACAGATTAAAATGGTGTATTGGAATGTCCAAATCGGTCAAAAATTGGCTAAACGGCAGAAATTGGTCAAAATGGCACGTTTTGTCTGCGACTGTGCCCGATTATCTGCGACATAGTCGCACGTCGCACCCCTTTCTACCTTCGGGGTTCCGAGGTTGGACCAAAAGAACTTTATCCGAGTGGAACGAAGGCGAAAAATGCATCTTGTGCACAGCAGGGAGAGTACACAGTAGCAAGGTGGACTGCGTCATTGCCGCCAATCAGGCTGAAGCAGTGATGTGGACAGTCCGGTGCAAAGGATCAACCCGACGGACAGCTGAGAAGGTGGGCACAAGCCTTAGGTGACGTAATATGATGAATGTCTGTGTACTATAAATTGAGGTTGAGTGCAATGCAACGAGGTAACAGGGTTCGTAGTGTCCCGCCGTCCTATAGGACAAATTCAGCACATACTAGAGGTTAGTATTTTACAAATAGAAATTAGTTTTTACTATCCTAAAATACTTACCGCTAGTAGAACCCACCCAGCTTCCCCACTTTACAGAACCCTGGTGATTGGGTAATGGGTGTCTGGAAAACGAAAGTGAGGATTGCAAGCTGGTGCTGCATTGTTAAAGGCAACGATTGTTGCGATCCTAGTGGCAAGCAGGCTAACCTCATTCCATTGCAGGTGTAAGAAAGGTTTTAAACGTGTAGGGGTTTAAAAGTTTCTGGTAGGAAAGCAAATCGAAAACGATTTTAGCACATATTAGAGGTAAGTATTTTAGGATAGTAAAAACTAATTTTAATCTAGTTAAAATTGTCATGTTTTTGAAGATAAGCTTCTCACGTTGTAGGCAGTTGCCTTCCTGAAACCAACGCTACGTCGCTGTCATCCATTGATAACAAAGCATACCATTCGCCCGCACCAAGGTCACGGATAAGTCTATTAATGTGCACTTTACTGAAAATGAATCGCACCAATCATTTAGTAAAACCGACGACTCTTCCAAAATAAAAAAATCGAAAGAATCAAAACATGAAGAGGTCAATATAAATGTTGATGATGTTAATGGAAATGAATTAATTAAGAGAGAAATGGTCAAAACTAGTTTCACGTCAAACAGACAAGATCGGGCCGGAGACATCAAAACAGAGCAAAACTGTACCCTCTAACAGTAATAAAGAGAGACCGAAGTCTCACAGCCCAAAGTGTGTACAATGGTCTAACCCATCCCAAATGTCTTCTAGCCACGAAAAGGCTAAACAGAAGACTGAAATAGTCACAAAAACGAGCGATAAACATGTGAACGACAAACAGATCACTCCTACCCTTGTTCTGTTTGCAGGACAAAATTTTATCGCTCCAAAACGAACTGAACAAACTAAAAAAAAAAGATAAAAAGGCGAATAAATCGTCAATTCACCAATTTCTTTCCATGAAGGAAAAACGGGGACTTCTCAAAGACGAAGCCACTAGCAGTTCAAAGGAAAAACTTAATTTGCCTATTTGCCGAAACATTAGTTTTGCCAATTCGTACAAAAAAAAACCCGCCTGTTCGCCGAAACGCACATTCACCAATTCGCCAAAAATCGAATACACCAATTCGCCGTAAAAAGCGCCAATTCGCCATAACTTCAATTTGCTGAATACTGCCAATTCGACAAAAAGTGGCAGGCAATTCGCCAAATCGCCTATTCGTCAGAATTACATTACGCCTCGCTATAAGAGACCTGATTCTCTTTCACCTGGTATAAGCGCTGTAAGGAAATCACGTTATGATGCCTTTCTAGAAGAAAGTGCCTAAAGAAAGACAAAACGTGAAAGACAGATTTACAAAGACAAAACTGACCTAACTCGTGCAAAGTTACGAAAAGTGGATTTTATTAATCCCTGTCGTTTTGGATGACACAATACAGGAAAACAACACAGGAGACCCCAAAGAAATCACATATTCATTCGAGGAATTGTACGCGATCGTTAATACCAAAGAAGGATTTTGTAGAGTGCCATGTGGAGACTGCAGCGCCGTTTAATTTGGCGAGATGAGAAAGGGAGTAAGAAATAGGGTGAAACAATACGTGGCAGACTGGGGGGGGGGGGGAAGAAGAAATCGGCATAGTAGTTGACCACATGAGCACTGAGCATAGGATTGACTGGGAAAAACGCAACCACGCTATTAGTGTCGAATTCTAAAAATGACAAGCATCCATCTACGAAGACTGAAATCCCTGGTGATTCAGGCGCATATTGAGAAGGATAAGCCCCTGATGAGCATACAGGCCCTCTTGAATCCAGAGATTAAAAACATCATGAGACACTACGTAAGAAATTCTCTGCTTGACAAGTAGGACAAAGCTGACGGATACAAGAGGATACGAGCAAGTCCAAATTCAAATTACAGCGTGAGCAACGATGTAAACCAAAGGAAGAAAAAACAACGCAATGCCTGATTAAGACAGTCAAAGCGTATTCCAACACCTTTTAAGGACTGTCGAAAACAAGCGAATACCGAGTGTGTGTGTTCATTTTGTGAAAATGAGTGTTTTAAATGAACCTGTTCAAAGTTTTGTTCAATTTGGAATTGTGCGCTAGCGAATTTTCAATCCCTTCTTAGGATCTTCATCAGCCCAACAAAAATTATTTACACTATTTACATTTATTTTGTGAATCTTGGAGTGCTACTTTCCATCTTTCTTCTCTGTGTGTCATGGTCGGTCTCTTATACGTTTTTTCCCTGCACAAGCAAAAGAGAAGAAAGAAGTAAAAAAGAAGTGTCAGAGCAGAATTAGCCTTACTTCAGAAAAAGAATAAAACTTTGTTCAACTCACTCAACTTGGAATTGTGCGTCGGCAAATTTCCAATCCCTTCCTATGTATGATCGTCGTCAAGCCAAAAAAAAAAGTTAATTTACACTATTTACACATATTTTGTGAACCTAGGAATACTACATCCCGTCTTTCTCCATGTTTCGTTGCTGGATTGGCAACGAAACATGGAGAAAGACAGGATGTAGTACTCCTAGATTCATAAAATATGTGTAAATAGTCTAAATTAACTTTTTTATAGCCGACGAAAATATTCATTACCTGTTTTACATTAGCAGATTTCCCCATTGAGCTATTGATTCCCCTACCGGGCTCGTACCCTACCGCGCATGCGTCGGGCTGCGTATATAAACCGCAGCGCAGGGGTAGCCGACATCATTTCTCCTAGGGCGTTCGCTGCGTGCATTCGCTCTCGAGCCTTCCCTGAAGATCCTGCCACCGCGTACCGCCACCCTCCGCGGTAGGCCTCTACCTCCACCTCCTTCCCTCCGCTTATCGTCCGTTTCAGCGGAGGTCCTCGACCGTCTGCCTTCCGCATACCTTCTGTTGCGGTTTACTTTCCCTCCGCCTCTTCAGTCATGGACACCCCCAGGGCCATTCTGGGCCGGAACTCACCGGGTCCCTTACCTCCGCGTCTGCCGCAAGCTGACCCTCCGCAGCCTCTGGGCGCCCTCGCTTCCTCCACACTTCGGTCGCCACGTGGCTTACCTTTTTCATTACACGGACCATCCTCCGTTTTGCCCTTCTCGTTCGCCTCCACCGGATTCATGCCATCCTCTCCTCCGCAACACAATGGGCCTAATCTCGTTCGCCTCTCCCAGGCTTGTGCTCGTCGTCACGGCCGCACACCTGTCGAACAAACTTCCCTCTTGCGGATGCCATGCCAACCTCCGTCTTTTCCCTTTCCGGGCGTCACCTCCATCTTCCCGTCTACCACACACAGAGGCGCTTTCCGCAAGTTTGGAGGTCGATTCACTGCCTCCCTCTCCTACTGGCACACCATCGAGTCGATTCCACAAGCGTCCCAGCCGCCTCCTCCGCTTTTGCCTTCTCCCGTCACTACGGTTCCTTTGGGATCCAACGATCCTCTGTCTCCCGCTTTCCATCCGCCAAAAGGCGTTCGGCTTCCTGTCCCCTTTCCGTCCTTCCAGAGAACTTATTCCTTAGACGGGGCCACCTCCGCCTTGCCTCCGGCCTCACTGGCCTCCGTCGGCGAGCCCGACCTGTCCTCCAACGAATCCATTTGATCGGAAGTCCATTACACTATCCTTCGCCCCGCCTCTCCTGACTTTCTCTCCTTGTATCTGGCCTCGCCTCGCTCCGTCCACCATCCGTCGATGGTTCCCGGCATTACCTGACTACCAGCCAAACCGCATCCTTCTTCCAGCACGCCCTCCGTTCCTACCAAGGCCTTCCCAGGTCCTTCCTGCACGGACGGTATCTCTCTTCCTTCCTCGCCTTCACATTGGTAACTACCGCTACAAGCCTTCAGCCAGCTACTTATGTAGGGTCATTGCCATACCTTCAACCACACTTCCTACGTCACCTTGCACCCGCGTCATCCTCCGCCTAGCGACGACTTTCGGCCAGCTCCTTCTCTTCACCGCGCCACCAGAGGGCGCCACTTGTTGCTCATCCGATCGTTACAGTTTTCAAATTCAACCGCCGCTCTCCAAACGTCGTCTCCGCGCTTTGCAAGCTCGACCATGGTGGATCTGTCATCTTCTGAAGCCTCCGATCACACTCCACCACCATCACCAGTTCTTCAACAAGGGGAGGTCAACATTCCATCACCGATTGCCTGTAAATGCCCGGGATTTGCACAACCTTCGTCTAAACCTAGAACCTGCCAGCGCCATCGCCTCTGTGACGGTTTACAATACAAATGCAAGATCTGTGTGTCCATATCACCTACCCGATGGTCACTCATTCGGAAGCACCATTTACTCTCTAAGCAGAGAGCCGATACAGCCCGACGCCCGTAGGCCGCAGCATCCTCAACGGAGCAACGAATCCTATCTACCGACAAGACTTCTGCGCCACCTAAGCAAGTACGGGCACCGACCTCACGCAAACGTTCCGCCACAGCATCAACAACACCGCAGCCCGGCAGTTCCTCTGTCCAAACGAAGCAAGGTCAACCCACCTTCAGCCTCCGCAACGTCATCTTCGGTGTTACCATCTTCCTCTTCCGGTACAGGAACGAACATTACTTTCCCTCCGGCCCTTACGACACCCAGAATCCAGCATACTGTTTCATTCCCACCTCCAAATACCAACGTAATCCCAACCATTCCTGGGCCCTCCGGTCTCCGCCATCCGGTCAATCACCGGGTTGCCAGTGGCTCCACCTCCCCCTCAACAGGCTCCTCCGCCTCCGCTGGATGTCACATTCCAAGTAGGACCTCCGCTCGCCCCGTTTCCCTCCGGAACCGTGCTTCGTGAAGCCCTGACAAGGGGCCTCCACATCTCGGCCAGGGAACTGGAGAATCTAAACTTTAATATCGACTTCGTCCTACAATTCACCCAACAATTCACCGACTACACGACCCTCTGCACTTCCCCGACAGAACTACCTGCCCTCCGCCAGTCCGCTGCCACCTTGGAGGCACTGCAGGCTGAAAACACTGTCCTCCGCGCCACTAACGAGGCTCTAACAAATGAATTGGAGGTTGTCCACAGAAAATACTACTCCAAACGATTGAATTACGCCTTACTCGGCTGTAACGGCGGACGCTACGACGTCTGAGGTGCTTGTAACACCCCCGGTTTCCTTGGTTGATACGGAGATTCAGTTTAAGGTTTAGCGGTGATTATATCGACTTTCACGGCATAAGCACAGCATGGGCTACCGTCCCAGCATGGGAGATGGAGCGTCGGGTCCTACTTAAAGGGGCCTAACCTTAATACTACTGGTATTCACTGCCGCCAACGGTGGAATTTAACTTTAACAAGAGCTAAAATTAAAGATCGGCTACATATTTATTTTACACGTAAACAATTAGTCAATTAGCAAATGAACTGAAGTTTAAAACTCCCGGTTTTATTTTAACAACTGAGAATGAAAAGAACACTTTACATTAGTTTGCAAGAGTTTTTGAATAAATTATTATGAAAAAGCAGAAAGTTTGAATTTACAGCATGTAATTCAGTTTACAAGTTTAGACCAAAACGATACTTGTGTTTTGAATAAACAAAAAAATTTTCAAGTAGAAAAAGCAATACTGAGTGCTCACTTGAGTCACCCGCAAGACTGAACAGCCTCTGCTGGTTGCAGTCTATCAGACAGTATGTTTCAATCACGCATGAAGATCAACCGTTTCACAGTTTTTTTCTAAGTGATAAAACAAAGGATCAGACCTCCCAGAGTTGCTGTTTCTAAGTCAACTCCTCAAATTATAAAAGCCTTGGCTACTTATAAACTCCGTCTGGAGTGAAAGTTCCAGTGAATCCCACACAAAGATCAAACCGTCAGTTATTCGGATTAAAGTTACATTTAAAACAAATAAGAAAGAGTTTTGGTTTTTAGAAAGAGAACCACTCTGACGTTATGGGGTTGAGGGACCAAAAATGCCGATAATGGCGTCACCACCCATAATTTCTCTAAGCTAGAAGTTATGCTTAAACTTCTAAACTATAAATTTAGACATGGGGGGGGGGTCCTAAATTAAACTTTCAAAAGCTACTATAAACATACGAACCACTACCATTTTGCCCGGCATGGCATCCACTCCAGACTGGCGTAACCCTTCTAGCTTGAGAGATCTGTGAGCTGTGCTTTGGAGGAAGGGGTGTGGGGGCGTTTTATGCTGGAGCAGTGGATTTTCTCGACCAAAGCGCGGATGCTGAGGAGAGCTGCGGGGACCTGATTGGCTGAGGGCCAGGAGAACAATGGAAAGTGGGAGGAGAAGTCGGTTTGGCAAAGGGTTTTGGTGCAGAGCCGTTTGAAGGAGTAGGGACATTTAAAGATGGGCCAAATTGAGTTTTACTCAAGTGAACTTTGGGAAAAGGCCTTTACTTTAAAACATTGACTATGGAATAAATATTTACATGATTGCATCGTGAATAGGCTCTTGTTAAAGCTTAGTACTTTGGTTTGGGTAATGCATAAAGCATTACTATTAAATTTTAACTGTAAACTGCAGTGTTACACACCACAACTAGGTTGGGGGGGGGGGGGCAGAGTTCGAATGCACAGTTTGACCTTGGACGAATGATTGGGTTAGGGGACATCCTACTTGCACGCGTCGTCATGCTGCCGCGGTAACCTCACATGTGACGCATAGCAGCAACGCCGCACGCGGCGACCATATGAACCATTCGGACAAACAAGCAGACGATCGCCGGCACGCGGTGCGTATTACACGAGCTAATTCATGGAAATCCGACATACTATCGTTCCCCTCGACCTTGTTATGCATGCTGTTGACAAACCAAGTAACGTGTGATGATATTTTCTATTTGTCACGAAGTTATGTTGGATTATTCAGTATCACAGAATATTAAATGTCGCATGAGCGAGCGATTCATCCTAATGAAAATGTTTGTGGCTTATAGAACATGGTAAAGAACTGCAGTGCCCAATGTTGTGAACGAATTCACGGAATTGACGATAATTTCTTTTCTTTGAATCTGTGACAGCCGGTCTTCAAATGGCACTGTCTATTCCAGTTAGAGGTTGGACGAAAAGGGAAAAATCTTGTTCGCATATTCGCAAAAAAATATTCTAATACTCGATCAAATACAATTTTCCCCCATGTTTTG
>JAHWFP010129153.1:0-15113 GCA_023313725.1 Lithobius niger | reverse complement strand
CTTCTAACTCCCCGCCCACCCATAAACACAAACTAGCATCCACATCACTAAATAACACAATTTGCACTTTAATACTGCAGTCTGCAACTTTGGATTTTTGTTTTGTTTGCTACTCTATTTAACCGAACAACCGTTAGGCTATGAAAAGAAATACGTTTAGTTCACGGGCATTTTCATTCCAAAAGTAACCAAGCCAAAAGTATTTTATTGGAACTTGGAAGTAACTTGAGTCTGCTTTTAACTGATGAAAACACTTGGATCTAAATTTTACACAGATGCACCTGGTTATCTTAACATAGACTACAATTATTGAATGCCAAGTTAGCGGAAAATATATATTATTTCCAGCTAACTGAATTGCACAGTAATAAATTTAGTTTGCGCTAACAAATAAAAAGCGACGACCATTGCCAAACTGACCAACAGGCAGAGCATGAGAACCGGCCAATTTTTTTTCATGGCCTAGTACAGATACACTGATACCATTATTTTTTTCTAGTTAACATAATGTCTATTTCATTTTTAAAATCATATTGTAACGTTATTTATTGCCCAAATTAGTAATTTACTCTTCCGTTCTTAAGAGTTATTTGGAGCAGGCAACAGATACTGCCACTGATCATTTAATCTTAATCCAAATAAATTTAGAATGTCGTTGAACAGGGAATAAAAACGAATGGAAGTCTATTTTCTATTTATTTTTTAATCTTTTTCATACACGTTTTGCGGGGTTATGTGGTACTGTACTTCCACAGCATTCATCAGTCGCGGTCCAGATCATGGCCTACGCACGTGGCAATGTTTATCAGAGAGCGAACTACCATTAATAGAAGGCCGCTCTTGTGCAGGAGTTAGAAGCGTTACAGAGACCTACTCTGATCAAGGCTGCAGGGTAGGTTGTCTAAAATGCACGTACATTTTTGCTAATTTCTCTTTTTAATGACAATAACAGAGAAATGGCAAGACATTTTTGGAATCAATAGATTATTTTCTAGTTTTACTTAATAAAAGCAAGTCACCCCACTTTTTGTGAAAAACGAACTTGAACGATACAGCCGCACGGTCAGTGGCCTAACGGGGCCAGTTCTTGTAGCTAGGTAGTCAAAATTGTGACCAACTTTCCCTCTTAAGGGGTTTGGAAATTATTATAACCATTATTTTTTGCATTGTTTCTCGCTTTGTTCATGCGAGTGATCCATTATAAAGCTGTTACTCTGCAAGGAACTGTTAAATGTTTCGTTTTAATCATTATATTTTATTTGTTCTGTCTTTCTATGCTGAAAATAAATTCTGGGATTAAAGGCCTATTGTCATTTAATTAATAATATTAAAAATAGCCGTGCCTTCATCAACACCAAAATGTTGCCAGGAAGCGTCGTAGTACTTCATGTCTTTTGTAGCTTGCGTAGCAACTTTTAGCATTACTCAATGATAACTACAAATGTGGCAAGGAGTCTTTAAGCCATAAATCTCAGAATTACATTCTCTCTATACGATTAGTCACAAAAATCAATAAAGGTGCACACTTGAGCTTTCAGTTTGTTTTACAAAAATAGAAACAAAAACTCAAAATAAAGAACTGCCATCAAATAGTGTTTAATATTTCCTTTATTTCTTTTGAATAAAAAAGATATATTTTATTTACACTATATAAAAATGTTGGCATAAAATGGCATAAAACATTGCATTCTGTTATTTACAAAGTAACGCATCACCAAACGTCGCTTCCTGCACTGTTTTATGCATAGCAAGACTCTAGCTGGCAGTTGACAACGGGGATCAGAGAAACGGAGTAGCCACCCACGCTCGTGACTCTAAACACGACACTGATTGGCAAAACACTCCAGTCCTACTAAAGCCAAACACCAACAATGAACCTCATCTATGACCACTTGAGTATATTCACACAATCAATTTGTGGCCTTGATAAATATCCAGGAGCACGCACACCAAGACATTGTTAAACGTGCGACTCCTGTGCTGAAATTAGGTCTCTCCAAAATTTGGAAAACGATCCAAGTCCAGAGTCAACTGTCGTGGTTGCCTTCCCCAACCATCTCCTTTGGCTGCTAAGTGTGTGTAATGCTGGTCTTTGCTCATGCTTGAGTAGGTCAAGAAGTATGATGCCTGTGATCTGATTAAATTAACCCATATTCATCTAGTCATCGGGCTCAGATTCAAGTAAATCGTCATGCCCACACATCCGGGCACAGGTGGACATCGAGGCCAACAATGAGAGGGACCAGCCTCTAACTACAGTACTTGCTACATACTTCCAGCATTAAAAAGGATGCTGTAGCGGGATTTTCGAATTGTACAGCATTCAGTTTCATTGTTAACTCTCTGTTGGTGCTTGCCTGAAGAAGACGGACGATTGTAGGAATTTTTCCAATAATACAGTTCACCGAAAATTTGCCTTAAGTATAAACAGCGTAGGAATGAACGTTTATTGAAGAGTGACTTTGTAAGTAATTTTCGAGATGCCAAGGAAATCGAACCTGTCGATTTTTCAAATTATGTTATGTGATCTTGATTATCCATACTGTGATAAACGAATGTATTTGTCAGATATTGCCAATATTGGCATTAAGACAGGATTCAGCCAATTCTTTTACAAACTGCTGGTGGTTTCATTTTAAAGTAATTAGTCAAAAGCACAAAACGGATCACGATACTACATCAGCTCGAATCATGATCACCCCAGTTGGGTTGACGTTTGCTTTAAATACAGCATCAGGCATCACAATACCATAGTTCTTGCCACTGAAGAGGTCTTGCACTTGGTAACCCTTTTCGTTAGTCAGTCCCAGGTCCTGTAAAATCAAACAAAAGTATTAATTGATGCCAATTACGAAGTGAAACTATTTCTAACTACACGTTTACAAAGTTGGTGATGTTGGAAAATTTTTCAGAAAAACTATCATCACCAAAGCAGAAAAATTACACCTTAGCAAATAATGAAATGATATTTCCTAATTCAGTTAAGAAATAAACTACACAACACTACAGAAAAGTCAAGGAGGAATATTTTGTTTTAGCCTTCATAACTAACTGCAAAGAAATTCAGTAGTGTCAAGCGATGTCGTAATATTTAACATACATTTAGTTTTTCTTTTTCTAAATTTTGAGAGTTAATATAATGTACATTACATTAAGAGACTGGAAGTATTGTTGTACAACACCAGGCCAACGAAGTATGAACTTTTCTGCAGGTGCAGTAATACAGATTTTTTGGGCGTAGCCTAATCATTTCTGGATAGGAACAATGTATAAATTTCGATAAATACTTAAGTCGGCAAAGTCCTTACAAAATTAAATGAAAACTAAATAAATAGAACAGATTTCATGAAAACTTAGAAATCAAATATATAAATAAATGAAATTGCAATAAAGTACAATTTGGAATTATATTTATATTTGGAATTAAATTATATTTGGAATTTTATCCGTTATACCTGGGGGAAATGAAAACCCTGAGAAAATGAGACAAACAGTGGCGTAACTACAATGAGGCAGAGGAGGCAGCCGCCTCCGGGCCCACCGACTTTGGGGGCCCCCCTCACTGGCCCCAATTTAAAATTTGTTTGTAACCGCAAAATATCAGAAAGTAAGTTATTGCTATAATATTGTCTTGTATTGCAAAAACTTAATTGTTTTGTTTTTTATGAAAGGGGGGGGGAGGGTGCTCCACTGGGCTGTGGAGAAAAGCGCAATTTTCGTTATGAAGGGTCTCCAATGGGCTCTCGCCAGTGTGACAAAAACGGCATTTTTTATGAAGGAGGAGCGGTGGCCTTTCCACTGTGCCGTAAAAACAAAGTTTTTTCTGTCAAGGGGGCGACTTCTACTGGGCTCTTGCCTTGTGTGGCAAAACTGCATTTCTTTGTTTAATGAACGGGCACTCTCCTTGTGTGGCAGTAACTGAATTTATTTTATGAAGGGGGCCCTCCACTGCAGTGCTGCCTCCGGGCCCCAATTTTGAAGTTACGCCTCTGGAGACAAAAGTCTCCACCTTAAAAGAACAAATGGGCACTCGTTTTTTTTTTTTTTAACTTTTAAAGCAGAAAGCTAAAGCACAACTATTAATAATTATTTTGGGTGGTTGAGAAGAAATTACTCGCATACATTTTCTGCTGCTGATACTGTACCTTAAATGCAACTGACACTACTGAGGGCATTCCATCTGTACGGCGATTCAAATAGGCAACTGCAGCCGAGTAAGATTTGCCAGATTGGGGAGTGACCGGACGAACCCAAATTTCAATATTGTCCTTCTAAAATTTAAACGTATTTAAACTTAATAAAGACACACAAAAATATTATTGAAACATCAGATTTGCAAGTGGCAACGATTCTTACCTGGTACACTCTTTTTCCTTGCATACCAAGTGGATCTTGGTTAACTTTAATAACCTCCTTATTTAGTAGGATATCTTTGTAGTCTTGCTTGATTGTCCGCAAGTCAACAGACATTAAGAGAGGCGAAGCCAAAACAGCCCATAACGCCATTTGTGCTTTGCTTTGCTCGTAACTCAAACCAAAGTTGCCAATGACCAACTGCAACACAGTAATTTATGATTGATTAGAAGTACAAGGTTAAAGCAGAGATTCGTATGGAGCATTAAAATGACAGACCAGGCTAAATTCTGCACTAACGCTTTTTGACGTAAAACAAAAACTGTATTGCCAATCTAATAATCAGCTAGTTGCTGGTAAATTAACTGAAGAAACCACCAACGATGTCCCATTAACGTATTAATTTTTGCCCTGTATCCACGACCACACCGAAGGGAACTAGGTTGGGGGTGGGGTGGGAGTGCGGGACTGGAGACTTGAAAAAATTTACACCATTTTAGTGCTTCTTACTGGTTTTCCCGAGCACATGTTTCAACATACTGGCAAGTGTCAATACTGATGAGCATTGACATTTTGAGTATGAGCGTCATTTGTTTACATTTATAAGTGTCAAGCTAGTTTTGGCGATTTTTCTTACTCATTTTTCACCATTAAAGTTTTCGTACAAATTTAATTGTGACTAACTTTTTTTACACGTTTACTTTACAAATTAATAAATAGCAATTTAAAAACCTAAATCTTGGGGGGAGGGGGGGGGGGGGTAAAAATTGGTTTCTATCGTCTTACGAAAATTTATACTACCTGTAAATTTAATTGCATTCAGTTCCTGAGTGCTCTTTTATGACTGGAGGTTTTTTTTCGCTCTCCTGATACGACCAGTGCGCAACCCCACTGCGCATGCATCACCATGCGCAGCCCTCCTATAAAAGCAGACGTCTCGGCCCTGGCGGCCATCTCTTTTCCTCTCGATATGTCAACCATGATGGTGGCTCAAGAGGGGAGGTAGGGTGGGTATTTACAGGTAGTATAAATTTTCGTAAGACGATAGAAACCAATTTTAACCCCCCCAAAATTTAGGTTTCTGGTCGTCGGCAGAAAATTTTTACTACCTGTAAATTTAATTGCATTTACAGTTGACCTCGTCAATATAGGTGGCAGGCACCATCATGGCGAGTTACCCCGGGTTGCGACTGGTTCCCCCAAAGTTTGATAAAAACTTTGCACTTTGAAATAACAGAAACAGGAGGTTGATGTGTGGTCTTGCTACAGTCATCAGGAGGATTCCGATTGGGGGTCATGTTTCCGTCTTCGGGAGGTCTTCGTTTCTGTATTAAGTGCATAAGGGGGGTAAGACGACACGTCTGGCTGTCATTAATGAACCCAGACGATGAGGCTCTTGTTTCTGTCTTGTTATGTCATTGAAGTGGTGACTAGTGAGGACAGATTGGTATCTCCACGATGTTGTCTGAAGAATTTAGACTCTGGAGATGTGATTTTGAATTGCCCATGAGGTTGAAAGTGCCCTGAGTTAAAGTGTTATGACCATGGTGATTCTGCCATTTGTTTGATGGAGGTTTTGTCTGATGACCCTCTTGTTGTTGCGGTGGTCGAGGGTTTCTGTGTGGTGGGAGGAAGTGATGTGTTCAACTTCCTTGCATTTAGGTTCCGATGTTAGCTGTGGCTTCATGGTGAAGGTCTTAGTCTTGGCAAGGTGTCCTTCCTGTATTGCTCGGAAACAATGCGCTGTAGAATGATGATTGGTGATAAAAAGGGTTTGATTGATTCCAGGACGAGTGGAAGGTCATATTGGGATCCTGGTTGATGGAAGGTCCATAATCCTCAAAGAGGTTATAGAATGAGGGTTCTAAGGTCATGAAGGAAGTAATTGAGTCTTGCAGTTTGAAGGCAGAGTGTCAGGAGCAGTAGCTAATTTTGGTGGGATCGTCGAAGCCGTTCAGAATCAGTCAGTGAGGAGGAACAGTTGTTCTGGCGTTAGGGATGTATTAAGTTCACCTTTAATTGATAAGATTGGTGAATCGACCATACGTAGTGAATGTTATAGAGCTTGTTGTAGGAAATACGAATTTCGTTGCTGGTGATTCGGATGGTTTAATTCAATGTAATGATAGCAGGATCGAAGGTGCACGCTTATGCAGATGTAAGATTGGACGGTGCTGTGGGTTCGATAACGGGAGGTCTTCATGGAGTGTAGACACCTTGGCGAAGTTCAAGAAATCTGATGAGGGGATGAAGAGGTCGGTATCAGGTTCCGCCTTTCCGGATCAGAGCTCTTAGTTGTGTTGTAGTCGGTATGGACTAGACAGATTTGAAGTTCAGGTGGTCGAAAGTGATCAGGGGTCTGGAAGATTGTCATTGAAAAGAGTGTGTCGGAAGGTCTCATATGCTTTATGATGGTGGCGTGTTTCTGGTTGGCAGAAAGTCAGGAGAATGTTTAGGTTGACAGACCATCCTGGAGAGATTCGTTTCGGCCGTTCATTATACGGGCAGTCCCGAGGGGGTCGGCTTCAGCGGCTTAGATGTCGTCCTTTGACGGAGTGATGAATACTGTCAGCGGGTTTGAATGATTTGCTGAAAAGAGGAAGGATGGGTCTTGATGGAGTGCTTCTGGAGGATCGGATTTGTTGAGGAGTCAGTTGTTAAGATGCATTAGAGATGGCAGAGTTCAGGTTTCAAGATTCAAGTGAGATTGTGAGGAGTGGTGTCTGATCCGGGAGTCAGTGAGGGCGACATTATTCTTGAGGAGTTTGTTCACTTCAAAGGTTGAAGAAGGGAGGGAGAGTTGTGAAAAATACCCATGGTGGGGATGTTCCAAGGTTGTGGGAGACAATGAAGAGGTTGATTTCTCACAAGATTCCGGATGTTGGACAAGTTGAAAGTGTTGGAGGCATTCGTCGTTTAGCCTGTCGTGAATGAATATGGTGCATCCATAATTGGACTGGTTGTCATTTGTTTGGTGGAGGAGTCTACGAGGTGAATCGGTCGTTTTTTAGAAGACCACAGGTCGTTGAGGTCGAGTGAAGTTGTGGTTTCCGTAAGGTTGACATGGTAGGGTTTCTATGTGTAGTGAACCACAGGAATGTGTTGACGGAGTGAAAGACATCATCTTGAGGAGTTCGTAGATTAGGAAGGGCAGCTGTGTGAAGTGTCAGTAACTTGATTCATGAGTCAATCCATTGTACAGAGCGTAGGTGGTTGTGTACATGATAACTGCAGGTTAGTAGCCCAGATGTTGGTTACAGTCGATTTTCTTGAGGAATGTCTTTGGGAACAACAGTACGGATAGTGTGGTCCCAGAGAATGTTGATGCTACTGTTGTAAGAAATTGGGATTAATTGTAGCGGATCGGTTGCAGGTGCAACAGTGTCAGAATACGGCCGGCATTAATGCATAGACATGGAGATCAGATTCGGATCAGTTTGGTTTGTTGTAACGAGTCCAGAAGAGCAAAGGAAAAAGTTTTGACCACGACATGGTAGAGGAAGGTTTTCTGAAGTAAAGAAACCTACTTTTCTCAGGGGGGAAGCCGCAGGATTAAGGTGAGTTAGCGAGGAGTGCTGAGTCTTAGCCGAGTTATGTTTAATTCCAGTTGTTCCTTATTCAAACGTTGAGAGAAATCCGGCAGTGAGACTTCAGTTCAGAGGTAGAGGATTGATGACATGTGTCGATGGCAGTTGTAACGCCGAGTCTTTCGAGAAAGTGTAGAAGTTCCAAGATGAGCTGATCGAACGACATTTCAGGTTGCTTGGAGGTACGTCGTTCTTTGAAAGAGGGTTATTTGTCAATGAGACCCACACACTGATGGTGTGTGGGGAAGGTGGAGGAGCAGGACTAGTAATTAAGACTCATGCAAGAGTACAGGGAACTTTTAACGAAAAGTAACGAACAAAGCTTTCGGCGACAGATGTTCAGGTTGAGATGTATTGATGGTGAGCGCTTGATGAAGGCTTCAGGTTATTAGGGTGAAGGTCGTCAGGTTGAATCACAGTGTGATAAAGAGATGAAGACGCAGAAACCAGGAAGGGCGTTGAGCGCAAGAAGTTGGAGATGCCGTTGAGCGTTCATGAGCAGCTAAGTTGAAGATGAGTAGGAGAGGGTGGGGCAACGTAGCTTGTCATGAAAACATTGATGAAGGAAGTGCAGGGGATGGACCTTGGATGAGAATTTTATTATGAGAGACGTCTGCTGAACAATGTGCAATCCATTCACGTACAAGTGAGGTGAAGCGTGAGGATGGCGGAAGGGCAGAAAAAACGTTTTCAGTCATCGAGGGGAAACGTTGAACATTGGTGCCGTGAGATCATTGAAAAGAAGATGATTGATCGTTGAGACTAGGTTGACGTTGGTGAAGGCAAAACAACAATGCATGGGCCTGCAGGTGGTGGTGTAGCAGGAAGTCGAAAGGACAACAGATCCATAATGGTTGCATTAGCAAGGGTTTTTAAGTAAAGATTCGGACGAAGGAGCAAAGGTTCGAATGAAGAGTCAAGAGGGGCCTTCGGCAAAGGTTCTTCGATTGTGACGTTCGGCGAATAATGATGGGTTGCGGATGAGACGTTCGTGAACGTTTGGCGTGTGAAGGGTTAAAGGTGTGTCTTAGGCGAAGGTTCGATGGCAAGACGTTCGGTCAAGGTACCTCACTTGTGACGTTCGGCGAACGTTTGAAGGGTTGTGGATGAGTCATTCATGAGCGTTCGACAAGTGAAGGGTCAAGGGTGCGTCTTCAGTGAAGGTGTGAAGGCCAGACGTTCGGTGAAGGTTCATCAGGTATAACGTTCGGTGAACGATGAAGGGTTGTGGATTAGTTATTCGTGAGCGTTCGGCATGTCTTTGGTGAGGGTGTGAAGGCGAGACGTTCGGCGAAGGTTCATCAGTTGTGACGTTCGGCGAACGATGAAGGGTTGTGGATGAGATGTTCGTGAACGTTCGGCGAACGTTTATGATGCTTGTGAAGACAATGTAGCCGGAGGTGTTGAAGGTTCCTTTGTAGGTCAACTTCAGCGAAGGTTTGCATATTGGTGAACGAAATACTTGTGTTGTTGAAGGCTTGTGTTCCGGCGAATGTTCTGTGAAGGTTGTACGTTCGGCAAAGGTTTGTTGCGTTCGGCGAAGGTTGTGCATTCGGCGAAGGCTTGCTTACGTTCGGCGAAGGCTTGTTGCGTTCGGCGAAGGTTGTGCGTTCGGCGAAGGCTTGCTGCGTTCGGCGAAGGTTGTGCGTTCGGCGAAGGCTTGCTTACGTTCGGCGAAGGCTTGTTGCGTTCGGCGAAGGTTGTGCGTTCGGCGAAGGCTTGCTGTGTTCGGCGAAGGTTGTGCGTTCGGCGAAGGCTTGCTGACGTTCGGCGAAGGCTTGCTTGCAGACGAAGGCTTGCTTGTGTTCGGCGAAGGTTGAACGTTCGGCGAAGGCTTGCCTGATGGTGAAGGTTGTCTTCCCTTGAATTTGCGGTGAAGGTTTTGGGGAAGGTCTTCTTTGCTTGATTGTGTTTGCTGAACGCTTTGTGTTCGACGAAGGCTTTGTTTGTGTTCGGCGAACTTGTGTTTGGTGAAGGCTTTCTTGTGTTCGGCGAGCTTGTGTTCGGCGAAGGCTTTACTTTCGGCGAAGGTTTGCCTTACGGTGAAGGTTCACTCCCCATGGGCTTGTGGTGAAGGTTTTGGAAAAGGTCCTCTTCACTTGGCAGATGATTTAGCTTGGACTTGAAAACTTTCGGCGAAGGCTTTTGGTGTTACGTTCATTCCTGATGCTTGCGGCGAGGGATTTGGGTAGTACGTTCGGCGAACGTTCATGACATGGAAGCGTGAACATTCTTGGTGCTTGGGCGAACGTTCCTTTCGCCGAAGGTTGTCTTCCCTTTCGGCGAAGGCTTCGGGCACTTTCAATGGGCGGAGGTCAGGAGAGTCTTTGAGGCGATGCGCACACGGCGAGCTTGAGGAAAAGAGATGACCGCCAGGGGCGAGACGTCTGCTTTTATAGGAGGGCTGCGCATGGCGACGCATGCGCAGTGGGGTTGCGCACTGGTCGTATCAGGAGAGCGAAAAAACGTCAAGTCACAAAAGAGCACTCAGGAACTGAATGCAATTAAATTTACAGGTAGTAAAAATGTTCTGCCGACGACTAGAAACTGATTTAAAAAAAATGCATCTACTGTATTTTCTCAAACTAACCCTGCATATGGTAATTTAAGTTTGCAGAATTGTTGCTGCTTACCTTTCCAATGGCAAAAAGCATAGCAGAAGTCTTAATAAGTTTAGTAGTTTTATATTTAGTTAGACGTAGTTGATTTACACATTTAGTTTTAAATCATTGTACCAATGGGTTAACAGATAAAATGCTAAGAAGAGGAATTACCAAATTTTTCGGCTGCTAACGTTACCTCAGGACAGAGACGAACAATTTTGCTAAAAAAATACCTAGGATGTTTTACATACCACAATCGACATGAATGCTAGTGCATTTATTTCAATTTTGCCAGCTACATAATGCCTTAATTCTGTGAATAGATATTACGATTTCAAACGATAGTTGGCGGGAATTCCTTACCAAGGTCTGTTTTGCACAGACTTAGTTGACGTTCCTGCTTTTACTCTAAGGTGCCTTTTAAATAATGGACTAAGAAAAGGACTACTGGCAAATAAAATTGACGACTGATTTTCCGTTTTGGCAAATATATTAACTAGCTGTACCCCAGCGTAACAAACGTAAGTCTAGGTGGTTCTCGCACGCGCGAGAGAAATACTTTACTGGGAAGCATGAATTGAAAATAGTGCCAACCACTACCATCTCTCCTGCATTGTGCGGTAAGATTTCCCCCATCATGCCCGCCCCAGTATTCCCGTGCCCTGCATCCCTACCCAACCTCCCCCTCCCCCTGCTTTTCCCCATTGCGTGATCAGGTATTCCCCCCCTCCTCCCCCGTGCAGCCTCTTTGGTAAGACAGTCTGTCCAGATAAGACAGTAAAGTGCCAGAGATTGCATAAGCTTCTGGGGCTCCCCACTGGAGGCACTTATTGCGCTTCCCCAGACCCGTTAGCTGGTTTGGTTTGGCACCACCACTTAAAATATGTTTCGTAGGAAGGCAATGCAATGAATTAAATTAATAAAAAAATAAGCCAGATGCACGGTGGCGATTAACACTGAAACTTATATTTTGACATGGAAGTATAGGGTTTGCGATGCCATCTTCACGGTAAACACATTCGTAAATGTTTATACATCATTATTTTAGGACTTTTAAAACAAAATACTGAATGGCCAACCATTCTAAATCATGTTCATTTGGCTGTTAGTTACATATATGTTCCAACTTGTACCAAAGTAATTATGGCTTTAATGTATATCCACCACAAATATCATAATATGTTCTAAAGTTCCTTTATTGTTAAACACTTACAAACTTACTGTTATTTCAGGTAGAAATTATGACGAAAACGCATTGAATTGAGGTAACAAAATGAAAACGTGCAGTTGTTTTTACTCTGAAGAAGGCATCGCAAACTAGTGTATTAGAAGTCGAAATATAAGTTCCAGTGCTATACACCACCGTGTATCTGTTTTTTTTTTCACTGACTAAAATTTGCTTCATACGACCCTGAACCTAGTGCACAAAAAGATGTTTCTTTGTTCAGAAAGTTCTTACAGAAGGCCTCTTTATAGTAAACGTTGAGGGAAGTGATACCAAAATTCCTTACACAAAGTGTAAAATCATTATAAACAAACATAACACTAAATTTAACTATATCTACACTTTCATTGTATTGCAAGGAACAGCATATAAATTAATTTAACTATAATTTTACTCAGTTGAGCGAAAAATGTTTAGTTTTAATTTTGGGTTCGGGCTCGGATTTGCCGTTTTCATCGTCTGATGAATTCAGTGATTTGAAAACAAGCACCTCGTTGGGGAAATTCAAAGTGAAGAAGATTTTAAAAGGTCTTGCAGTTTTGTATTCACTTCACTTAATCCTCCCCTGTCAACCACTCATCATCACATTTTATTTTCCTGAAGAGTAAGTTAGCTCTGGCAGAGTTCTCCTGAAGATCTCTGAAGATTACAGTATTGAAATGTTGAGGTACAACCTTCACAAATAGGTGGTTAATAATCTTTTTATTCATCTTTCCAAATCAGTGATTTCTTTGTCTGTACAGTGTTTTATAAACTGACTCCAAATCAAGGTGGTTTTAGTATGTGTATAGAGCTTTACAACACTGAAAAGTTCTAGTTGTAGAGCTGTTTTTTATTCAGAGGTTCTTTAATGAAGATATCTTTCTACGATTCTACCACATGAACAAATGGTGGTCAACTAAAATTGTTCAAAATTGCTTTGTCATAGGGAAAAAAACCTTATTTGGAGGTTCGCGGTGTGGCCTACTTTACGTATCTGGGAAGGAATTCGTTGGTATCACTGTAACAAAGAATGCTGTGTAAGTCTGCGGGGAGGGAGGATGAGGGCAAGTTTTGTTTCAAATTCAACAATTAGAACATTTAACTATCACACTTCAATGAATAGGGGAAAAAAAACTATACTGTTTTTGCAAATGGTAAATTATTGCAAATGGTATTGTGCAAATGGTAAATTATTATTAACCCTAGGATAAACACATTGCATTCAGGTAGTTAACCAGTATATGGACCTTTTGCAATGACCATTAGTACAGGACATGCAAACTTTACCAACTGGGTGGTTGTTTATAAAATTATTCATACAACTTCTGTTTGACTTAATTAAAAATATTCGACAACACCCAGCGAAAAGCTTTTTTCGTTCAGTCAATAATATATAGAATAACGTTTTAACTTTCTCTCTCGTCGCGAGTACAACCACCAATAATTATTTATAAGTATTCAGTTCGTCTTTGTAAGCTTTACCCTTAGGCTTTGGACATTAACTATCTTGTAATAAACTAGGAAACAGGCTTTGGGTCTATTGTAGGTGGAGCGGACAGACCTTTGTTTCAAATTTATATTTAGTGTTTGTTTTAATGACTGCACCATATTTATTAATGCTCCTTAAAAATTTGGGAAAAATCTTCACTCAGCTAAGTTTCGGCTGTTTGCCTTTTGGTGTGACGCACTGCTGTTATTTGTAGGTCTTTGTCTTATTTTAGCTTTTTTCTTCAAATAGGCCAAAGCTACGTATCATATTTATTTTAATAGGCTTTCGTTTGCTCCATTACTTAGTGTCTGTTTAGTTATTTTTAGCTTCTTTCCACATCCGACACTAAAGCCATCGCCACCGACTAAAAATAAGACGGCACGTTTGTTACGGTGGTGGGGCTGCCTCCGCTAATAATTCTGACATTGTTTACAACAATAATTACTCCTGTGCGAAGTGCCTTCCCTAAATTACAAATGTTAACAATAACGCATTTAATTTTAAGCCTAACAATCATCAGAGCGTTAGTTTTTTTTAACAATACTCAAAAGATTCAGCAGGTTGGCAATGGTGCCGCTGGTCTAATACTTGATGACGCCACCAACGAAAATCTTGAGGTGCACACCTCTATCACGCACAGTGGCAGAGATATGAAAACCGTATTATAATCTATCAGTAACAATCACAATATTGCAGATCAAATCTAGTTTATCCTTTAGGCCTAATGTTTAGCTTTAAGGCCTAATTTTTAATTGTCATTTTTATTTCGTAAGTGGAAGCTGCGTTTGAGATTAGGCTTAGTCATTAATGCGCCATGGCATCGAAACTATACATGTTGCCGTGGTACGAGGAATCTTTTAACTATTAGATGTAGGCATGTTGTTGTTTCGTGCTGTGGTGCAAATACATCGTCTCATGTATAGTTTGGTTTTATATGTATCATTTCGCCGTGATACGATGATTTAGGTGTCATATTTGGGATTCCCATCGCTAGTGTAAATGCTAGTTTCGTTGCCATGCTGAAGGTAATCCCTCCAAGCATTCTTTTTTTCAAATGATGCTAAGGTGTATCGTTAATGGAATCCTTTTTTTTATGGTTGTGATGTTCCAGTAGTGGTTAAAATGCGACAATCAAATGTTATTATTTCATTGAGTTACGTCGGAAAAGGTTATCAGCTAGAAAGAAGCCACCAAAATGTAATAGTTAATTACACACTTAGCATGGTGAATGCTTCGTTCGGAATTCCTTAACTATTCATGACTCCAAATTTACAATGGTGATTGTTAGTCACGAATTCGAAAATTTGTAATTTCTCCCGTAATAATTGTTCGATTTACGACAAATTTTGGCTCAGCAATACTAATTAGGGTATCAAGAGTTGTACCAAATTTCATTCCAATCCGATCTTTTGTTTGCGCTCCATCCAGACTAAAAATGTGCAACCAACCAACGGACGAACCAACCCACATTTTGCAATTTGGTGTACGTTATAGGCTATGCTTCGCTCGCACGCTCCGCCAATAAGCTAAGTACAATAATTGATCAATTTTGTGCAGTAATTCATATTGCATACCATATCGGGATCGTTCCATGCTCCAGGATGTGCATGGGCAGCCAGGATGTCCTGCTTCTTACCATGAGAGTCAAGGATGCTTGTAACACTTTCCCATGAATCCTGGACATCATCAAAATTGCGCCAAAGATTGCACGTTGCCTCAATTGCTGTGTAATTTGGCTGAAAAGGCAAACAAGCATAACCACTTAATACGACTGTCTCCACCAACAAAATATAAAAAACAGTTTAATACTTCGTTGTAGAACATACTGTGAAACACCGAATCATGAATTACACAAATTTCAAAAAGTTTGCTCA
>JAHWFP010129101.1:0-14706 GCA_023313725.1 Lithobius niger | reverse complement strand
TTTCCTCTTTTTTTTTCTCATTCCATTTTTCGTCCTCTTACTCATTGTATCTAATTTGTTTATTGTGATTGTAAAGCCCGCAAGTTTTCATTTATTGTCCTGGTGCAAACACCGAGTTTTTGTGTGCTATCCTTGTTTGGTCCTTGTTTTCTTTTGGAACACGGTTTTTCCCACTTTTTCCCCTCACTCGTGTTTTTAGTCCTCCTACGCATTCCTACTCATTCGTTTATTGTGATTGTCAAAACGCCAATTTTTACGTTTATATTGCTTGTCAAAGTTCAATTGTTCGTTTATAGCACTTGTCCGAAAAACAATTTCTTTTACAGTGTGTGTCAAAAGTGAAATATGTTGTTTATAGTGCTTGTCAAAAGACCAATTTGTAGTTTATTGTGCTTGGTGCAAACGCGTAAAACTCACAGTTTAAGCCCCCCCCCCCCCCCCCCAAAAAAAAAAAAAGAATGATACAAAAGGTTTTTTTAAACAGAATCTGGCACCATTTGCTATGGAAAATAACATACTAAAAGTCGCGTTTAATCGGATAACCAGAATCATGTAATTTCCAGCATGGCGTCCAAGATGGCTGCTAGAAACTTAAAAAAAAAAAACCTAACCCCCAAAAATTTATACGAGAGTTTTTTCCAACGGATTCTGACTCCACTTGCTATGGAGAATAACATACTAAAAGTCCCTTTTAATCGGATTACCAGAAATGGGTTATTTCCTAGATTGCATCCAAGATGGCTGCCAGGAGTTTAAAATAAAAACCACCTACTCCAACTAATTTACAAAAAAAGGTTTTTCAACGGATTATTGCGCTACTTGTTATGGAAAATAGGAAGGAATTGTGTATTGCCGTATACGTAAGCCGTTACAAAAGTCGCATTGAATCGGACCACCGGAAACAGGTGATTTCCAAGATGGCGTCCAAGATGGCTGCCAGGGCCATAAAAAACCATATAACACCGAAAAATTTCTACAAAAGGTTTTTTCATCGATTCTTCTTATGGAAGTTAACATACTAAAAGTCGTGTTTAATCGGCCAAACAATCTTTGAAAATCATTTCAAAGATGGTGTCCGAAATGGCTGTATCTCAAACACCATTAATCCTTGGAAACTAATTTTGGTGTCTAACCCTCCATATTATGACCCAAGGACTCCCCTAGAATCTGGGAAATTAGTATCAGCTAATTATTGATTATCAAGTAACGTTTATGGTGCTTTTAATGAACAGACATTCACTATAAATAACAAATAAATTAATAAAACAAATAACAAATCGTAAGCAATCAATTACAAACTGTTAATACAGTGTTGATTGCTAGCAGATTTAGTTGGATGCAACATTCCGCGTTGTTACGAAGGAAGAAGTAGAAATAACTTTCGTGCTAAAAGAGTTACATCGCAATGTCTTAAGGGGATCAGTACGTTTCCCAAAGAAGATAGTATATCTTGGCAGCCAAGGGCTTCGATACACTGTGAGGTATGGTTAGGAGCAGTGAAAGCTTTGGGACATGAACGAAGGGGAGGGTCTCCTTTCAAAAGTTTCTGAAAAACAGTCTTCTTGCCAATACCGTAGATCTGAGAAGTCGTGTCACAACCTGTGACAGCATGATGAATAATAACTGAGAACAAGTGTCATTTCGAAGGGTTTGACATGTAGCGGCCATCAGCTTTCGACTTGTCCGATCGGAAATGTAGATCTTTGCTACCGTGCTGTGCATATAGTTTATTCCACATTAGGCTTTCAGGAAACTGATTGTACGACGCAGTGTTTTTTTTTCACTACGAGTGGAAAAACACTTAAACATCCCACTTGCAGACTCTTAACAGTAACTGTGTAGAGTCTGCAAGTGTGATACCCACATGTTTTCCCACTTGCAGTGCAAGGAAACGTTGCGTCATACAAGCAGTTTCCTGCAAACATAATGTGGAACAGACTATAGTAAACGTAAGAGAAGTAGACCAATATGTTCGCAACAAGCGTTGTTTTGCGCAGAAGAGATTCATTCACTGCAGCCTTTACTATGTATTGTACATTAGCACCCTCCGGTGCATTCAACACAGTTCAACACTTTTCATGAGTTCACTACTTACAATCCTGATTAGTATGTTTTTATTGCTGTCCCTTGACAGGAAGTCCTCCTTCTTACCTGAAAATTCTGTCTCTACACTGCAACTAACAATAGGATGAATATTATGTCCCATTCTCAGGCGTGTGTTGTCTTTCAGGGCGGGCCCATCAGAATAGCCATCAAAGACGGGGCGTCGGACGAACGTCTAACTGGAAAATCGTCTAATGGGATAATTGTCTAATATCTGCGTAAATAAAAAATCTGGAAAATCGTCTAAACGGAATATCGTATAATGGAAAATCATCCAAACGGAATATCGTATAATGGATAATAGTATAATGGATAAACGTCCAACTGGATAAACGTCTAACTGCGGTTTCTGATTTTATATGTATAGCCGCTGCGAGCGCGGTAGCGCGAGCGAGGCAGGGACATTAGACGATTTTCCATCATACGAATTTCCAGTTAGACGATTTTCTATTATACGAATTTCCTGTTAGACGACTTTCCGTTATACTGTTATACGGTATACGTTCTTCCAACTATGCGATTTTCCAGTTAGACGATTATCCCTCGCCCCATCAAAGACAACAGTTGTAGATGAGCCATAATCCAGATAGTGAAGTCAGCATACGATTTCCTATTCCAGCGTAGCTTTCTCCACACTTCCATGGAACTCGATAGAGTACGGAACCTCCATCAAGGACGTGGTACTCATTTTCTGGTACAGATTCTAGGATGCCATCCCTTACATGTTCAGAGATCGTTTGAGCTACTTGTGGCATGTCAGCCTCTCGAAATACGTTTCCACTTTCAAAGAGGTCAGGAGGGAATGGACTGTGCTTATAGCTCACAACCTCCTTCAGTAGTAGCTGTCCAGTTTTGAGCGACCACGAGGAAACGATCAAATAAAAGTGAGGAATCAGTGCTTCCATCAGGACCAACCGTTAAAGCAGACGTATCTCCCAGGGTTCTTGCGTTATCCTTTCGACTGAATTTTGCTGTTGGTATAGGGCAGTGACACGACGTAGTTTTATTGTATGTAACTCTATGGTGGAGCCAGTTACTGGGTTAGCTGCAAGGTGCACTGGTGGGGGAAAAGAAGAGCGTCTTACTGAAGCCAATGCTATTAGACTGGATTTCTTAGGCCTAAAACGCGCGATTTTTGTCGACTTGTTTGCAGTTAATGACATCTTTAAGCAAGTGGAATCTTTATTTTCCAATTACAACCTAAGCAGCATAAGGGATTGGAGAAAACAACGGTTTTTTAAGCCTACGAAATCCACTCTGAAAGCGCTGGCTTGACTAGAAGTGCCGTTGTTTAACCCACCATTTCAATATAGTGCCCCTTGCAAGTATCTCTCTTGTAGCAATATGACGTCACTGGACGCTGCTCTACAGGCTGTTCGATCACTTTTTTTTTTATAATTTTGAATAAGCCCAGATATTATAAAAGGAATGCATTCAAAAACAGAAAACCAAAAAATAAAAAAACGAAAGTAGTCTGCTAATGAGTCAATATCTTATTTAGAACAACTAACAAACCATTTCCGTGAATTATTCCATTCTTGGAAACCCTATTAATAATAAATAATTAGCTGAACTAATAATTTAGTTCTTGATAGTAAATAATTAGCTGGTTCTGATTTCCTTAACTCCATTGGATTTCTTCGGATACATACCGTAGGACTAGAAACCAAAACCAGCTTCCTATGTTTAATGGTGTTTGAGATATTGCCATTTTAAGTTCCTGGCTGTTATACTGGACGCCATCTTGGAAATTGCCCGGTTCCGTTGGTTAGATTAAAAGTGACTTTTTTATGTTACTTTCCATAGCAAGTGAAGCCAGATACTGTTGAAAAACCTTTTGTATAAATTTTTTTGGAAGTTATTTTTTTTTTTAGAAGTTATTTTTTAAGCTTCTGGTAGCCATCTTGGATGCCATCTTGGAAATTACCTGTTTCCGTTGGTCCGATTACATGCAACTTTTAGTATGTTATTTCCCGCAGCAATTGTAGCCAGAATTAGTTTTTAAAAAACCTTTTGGGTGCGTTATTTGGGGTTAGGTGTTTTTTGTAAGCTCCTGGCATCCAACTTGAACACCATTTTGGAAATTACCCATTTCTGACGGTCCAATTAAGCACGACTTTTAGTACGTTTTTTTCCATACTTAGTGGAGACAGGACCCGTGAAAAACCTCATTTATCAATTTTTGTGGGGTTAGGTGTTTTTTTTTTTCGTATATTGACTCGTCTTGTTTGCCAAATGTTGATTACTGCAAATACTGCATTTTGTTTTATTGGAGCAGTATAGCCAGCTGCGCCTATTGATTTTCTGTGGTGTGTTAGTTTTCTTCCTTTTGCTGAATTTGCTTTCGGTAGTGCCAAAAATAGCAGTTGTACCAGTTTCAAGAATACGAACAATTCTTGCAAATAAGAAATTATTTAGCTTAGAAGGCTTGCAAGCGGAATTGAGACAAGTCTCGCGGATCGTGGATCCGTTTCCTTGCGGCTTCCTCTCGACTTCGAAGCGTTTGAGGTCTCAGGGGTTAATGGCTTATGGGGTCCGTAGGGTCACCTTGGTCAAAGGTCCACTCTTCCATAAACAGGCTCGCTTTCGGACATTATTCCTTAACGTATGAAATTTGAATGCATTTTCGCCGGTGTCTGGAATCTTAACAATAACAATTCCACGTCTCATGAATTAAGAGGTGTGCAGCTTCTTCAGAGCCTGATTGCCTCTCCATTAAGTTAATTGCAAGCCACCTATTATTTACGTTAAAGTTGATGAAATTGCAGCATTGCTCCGAAACGAATTTTAAGGGCTAACTTTGAATTCGGCACAGCCAGGTCGTGGACCGTGTAACCTTAAACCTCGGACGGAATTATGAACTGCTTGTGAGTTGCGTTTCTACACGCCAATCAGGAAAACCCTTGAAAGAGAAAAATGGCAAAATGGAAAAGTCAGTGGAGTTGTCGCGGTATTACAGGGACAAATTTCGGAATCGGTGCATTCTTCTTGGCTATACGACATGTTTAAATACTAATCGTCGTAGTGGGCTAAGCACAGCTCTACATGTTATTCAGGGTTCGTGTGAGTTCTTGAAAAACTCGAAATGTCCTGGAAAGTAAGAATGAAATTCCATGAGTAGAAAACCGTTTGAATATCTTGAAAAATGATATATAAGGGTGATAAACGGAAAGTAGACGACGTGGTTGAAGAATACTGAAAAAAATTAGCCAAGAAAGTAGTTGAGTGTTCAGCCTTACATTATTCTTCCTTTGTTTAGACATGAAAAGTTTTGAAATTAGGGCTCTGGCTTTATTTGTATTTACGTGTATACAGCAGTTACGTGTACATTGGATACATCAGTAGAATTTCCCGTGGACTAAACAGTACAGCAACACTGTAGTATCTGAAACCTTACGGGAAAGTTTATTTGTGTTCCTTTGCTGTTTTGACTTCGGATCAGTTAAACCTTACCTTAAGCATCAAACGAGTTCGTTTTTGTTTTCTAATTCGTGCTACTTTGGCGTACCATGCAGTTTGGATTAGTTTGTTTTAATGTTTTGTACCTTTATCAATAACGGTTTGCACAAACCACTATGGAAACAAACCCTTTAATCTTCAATCTACGTCTTGCAGCTGGCGTTTTCTAATTGCCATTGTTGCATAATAACAATGGTTAGTGCAATGCAGAACAATCAATTGGTCGTTTAGAGCTCCCTGACCCCTGAATCACTTAACCAATTAGAAAAGGCCTTATGGAAAGGACACATCTACAGAGCAAAACCTGTAAAAATTAGGTACGCACCAGATTTATAGGACAAATAGTTTGAACTGTAGAGAAACGCAGTAGTAGTAGAAACGTGTTGTGCCTAGAAGAAGCCAAAAAAGAAAAATCACCGATTCCAGCCTAAGTCCAGATCGCCGATGTGATAAATGGGAAATTAATAAAAAAACTCGGACACATGTTCACCAAGTCTATCAAGGCTTATACACTAAATTTCAGTGAAGAATATATTAAAAGACAGCAGAGAAATTAAACATCGAAATTTCGGCTACCGCCTTTACTGAATAACAATAGCAATAACGAGTAGCAAATATGCCTCGATTTGTAGTTCCTTTTTTATCTACTCGTTTTCTAAAGTAAACGACCGTTGATGGTTTATAAGCATATTTTCCTGATATTCTCGAAAACGTCACGATTTTTTTTTGCAGTCATGATAATGCTGCAAAAGTCATGATTTTATTTAAACACGAGCCATGATTTAAAAAAAAAATCATTCACGATTTTTTTTAAAACGACAAGAGTGCGCCGCAGTGTTGTGATCGTGAAACATTTTTATTATTCCATAACTTTCTACGAAAATATTGTACAGTGTACATTCGTGAAGCAGTACGCTCGTTTAAGGTTTTTGCCGATATAGAACGATGCAAATGTGAAGAGGACTACAAAGCAAACAACGAAAATCACAAACAAGCAATAATGTGGGCAAAAACGGGCCAACGGCGTAGACAGTGACAATATTCAGACATCTTAAAATGCAGGACACTTTTATCACCTCCAAGATCGTTGCAACAACAGTTCGCTTAAAATTTCGAGGAAGAAAATACCGTTCCTCTTCTTCAGAGGTCTACACCACAGAAGAGAACGTTCGTTCGATGGACGCTCACTCCATGTTGCTCTTAAAATTTGTTTCAGGTGCAACATGGAGTGAGCGTCCATCGAACGAACGTTCTCTGTTGTGGCGTGGATTTCTGAGGAAGAGGAACGGTGTTTTCTTCCTCGAAAATTTAAGTGAACTGTTGTTGCAAAATTCTTGGTGGTGATAAAAGTGTTTCCTGTATCTTAAGAGGCAATAATGTAGTAAACTAAGCTACCTCTACGGGCTTATACCACACGCCATGGCTGTTTGCTGTGACGTGCACATCACGTGACTGGGCTAGTCCAATCAGACGGCCAAACAGCCGTTGTTCTCGTTCGTCATTGGCTAACTCATGGTGACGTCACAGCAAACAGCCGTTGCGCATGGTATAGGTTTCGTCAGAATGGCATAACCCGGATTCAAACTGGCAAACCAGTCCGTCCCCAGAGCAGTGACATAAGTCCTTTATCAATATGCTCACTCCACCGCTGCCGTTAACCACTGAACCATTATTACGGTCACAACAGTGCCTAGGGCTCCTAGCACGTAGTCCTTGTTACCGTTGTTATCGTAATATTGGATTCAATGGTTTAAGCCGTGGAGGAGTGGGCATCGGTAGAGGCTTTAATGTCGTTGATGTGAGGACGGATTGGTTTGCTAGTTCGAATCCGGTCATGCCACTCCGACGAAACGTAAGTGCGTAAAGGTAGCTTACTCTACTAAGTTATTTCTAGTGTTAAATAAATACAGATTGCAACCCTGTTTACATTGTTTTTTGTACTTATATGTCAGACTGCCTGAGCAGGGAATCGAACCCACGACCTTTGAAACCAAAGACCGAGGTCCTACCGCTGAGCCATATTTCTAGTGTGTGATTTTCTCTATTTAGCTTGTTTGCCGTTTTCCTTTGCATTTCCAGGTCTATGTCTGAGATTGCGTGCTGCTTGGCAGTCTCTTGGGAGAAACAAGACGGCAATAAGTTGAAGGCTATTAAAGGCTCTGTCCACGAATAGCAATCGGCTTGTCGCCATAGTTGCAGGGAAGAGGTGGTGTTAATCCGTTTGCGTATTGGTCACACCAATCTTGCTCACTGTTTCCTTTTGAGGGGGATTAGCCCTCCTGAATGTCATTGGTGTCAACGGCTACTTACAGCCCGTCACTTGCTTGTTGATTGTAACCATGATGGTGTTCGTTGGTTGCCATTTCCATCTTCCGTGAGACTTAGTGCGTCAATTGGGCGATACGTCTGTCCTCCTGTCCCAGGTTTTTTTTAAATTTTTGCAGGAGGATCAACGATAGATTTGGGGTTTTTGTTTAACGTCTATATAATGTGTGTCACAGTGGTAACCCGGCCACAGCACTGTGACTGAGGTTGGTGCTAATGACCTGGCTGTCGTCGCGCTATTAAGCCTCCATCCCCAACTCCCCCCTTTACCCGAAATCTACACATATATAGGTTGGTTTTTTTTTTAGTTAGTATTAAGACAAGAAAAAAAGACTACAAATTGGATGCTTCGCCACTTTAGGTGACGCACATTGGAGTGACAGTATATACAAACTTTCGCTCCGATGCGCGTGACCTAAGCAGCGAAATCTCCGATTTGTAGTCTTTTTTCTTGTTCTTGTCTTAATATGAAGTAAACAAAAAAGTTGCTGTTGTAGATTAGGCAGGAAAGTCAGAATGGGAGGAAAGGGGCAAAGCGCGAACAAATAAATAAATAAAATTAATTTTTGTCCGTTACCGAATTTCGTCGCAATCACGTGATTTTTGTATTGGTTTTACTTTCATCGACGGCTGTTTCTGGGAAAACCATCTCCATACGTAAATACGTAGCCACCTACTTATTTCGACAAATCTACCATACGTCACACTTAAAACGGCACAACCTATAGTTTGGCATCAGTTTTATGTTTGAATATTTGTTTAAAAAAAAAAAGAAGCTGATGTTATGGAGAGAGAAAGAGAGAGAGAAGCAGAGAGAGGCAGGTCTCGAGAAATAAGATAAAATTGAAAAAAATCCGCCTCCGTCCCGAGTTCGGTCGTAATCACGGACCCCAAATCAAAGATTGGCGGTCTTTAGGTCGGCAGAGTGCGACGCCCAAATCACGTTTTTCTCGGCCGAGCGGTTGTGCATTTTCCGCTTCCTCGACCCCGTCTGCGCAGTCGCCATTGTTAAAGATGAAACCCGACCAACAAAGAAAACTAGAGCTAAAAAGAAAAAAAAAATGGCTTCTCCACCTACTTCCCCCTTTACGTCACGATATTAAATTAAAGTGGAAGGGAAGAAGAAAAACAGCCTGTGGGTGGAATCAAACTTTACTTGTTGCCGGAAAGAAGCCGAAGGCTTAAAAAAAAGGAGGAAAGACAATGGATCCTCCTGGCGCTGGGATCTTGAACTTCCCCAGAAGGCAATAGCTTACTCCAAATTTAGCGCCTACGGAACACTTTACGTTTAACACATTAAAAAACGGGACCCCCACCCCCTCTACCACTAATAGGAATTTATAGAATTCCCTTGGGCTGATAGTTTTATTCCTTGGTGCCAATCAACAGCAACCACCGGTTATTTACGGAAGTTTATTGACTAATATAGCTAGGGTAACTGGGGTTGCACGTTTTTATGCTGCGTTTTAAAAAATCTGTTTGGAAGGACCCCATTGTCTTTTCCCACTTAACAACGGTTAATTGCACGAAGCCACTGGATTGTCGACTATCCCATATAAGAATGTAAGAATGGTTGTTTGGATGTTGCCCATTGGCTTGTCGACTTGACTTTAAGAATGGTTATTTGGATACAGCTCATTGGCTTGTCGACTTGCCCTTAAGAATGGTTATTTGGATACAGCTCATTGGCTTGTCGACTTGCCCTTAAGAATGGTTATTTGGATACAGCTCATTGGCTTGTCGACTTGCCCTTAACAATGGTTATTTGGATACAGCTCATTTGGCTTGTCGACTTGCCCTTAAAAATGGTTATTTGGATACAGCTCATTGGCTTGTCGACATGCCCTTAACAGTGGTGATTTGTACTGCACGAAGTCATTGGAATGTCTAGTTGCCTTTAAGAATGGTTAGTTTGGTCGTTGCCCATTGGCTTGTCGACATGCCCTTAACAGTGGTGATTTGTACTGCACGAAGTCATTGGAATGTCTAGTTGCCTTTAAGAATGGTTAGTTTGGTCGTTGCCCATTGGCTTGACTTGGCCTTAGTAATGGTTATTTGCAGGAAATCATGAGCTTATCGACTTGCTCTTAAGAATGGTTATTTGGCTGTCGCCCATTGGCTTGTCGACTTGCCCTTAACAATGATGATTTGCGCGAAACCATTGAAATGTTGAATTGCCCTTAAGAATGGTTAGTTGGCTGTCGCCCATTGGTTGACTTGGCCTTAACGATGGTTATTTGCGGGAAGTCATTGGCTTGTCGACTTGCCTTTAACAATGCTTATTTGGATGTCGCCCGTTGGCTGGTCGACTTGACCTAAACAAACGAATATTTGCGTGAGCCCACTGGGTCGTTGATTTGCCCTCAAGAGTGCATATTTGGATGTTGATCATTGGCTTACAACTTGCCCTTAATAATGGTTATTTTCGAGAAGCTATTGGATTGTCGACTTGCCCTTAAAAGTATGGTTATATAGATGCCATCCATTGGCTTGTCGATTTGCCCTTATGAATGGTTATTTTCGCGAAGCCATTGGAGTGTCGACTTGCCATTAAGAATAGTTATTTGTTTTGTCGCCCATTAGCTTGTCAACTTGCCCCTAAGAAAAGTTATTTAATAGTGCCCATTAGCTTGACGACGTGCCCTTACCAGTCACGAGGCTCACTGGTTTGTCGACTTGCCTTTAATGGTTATTTGAGTGGAACATTAGCCACCAGGATTACCCACCCACCCACTACAAAAATTAATTACTAGAAAAATTAAAAAACCGATGAAACATTTAAACTTAGTTCACCAATCACTGTCGCCTGCCAATTCGGGCAGACCCACGGCAGAAACGCACAACCTCTCCCTCAAAACTTTCCGAATGAAATCTAAAAAGAATAGTCAAGCAGGACCAACTTAACTTTTGTCTGGAGTAAAGATTACTTCCGGTGTAAACGGTGTGGCGAATCATTTCGACACAGATTCTGACCAGGTATACCCAGATTAGAGAGGATGACATTGCTCATTGCTTAATATCTGCCTCAGGCACATTCATTTATTTATTTGTTTATGTTAGTAAATACTAGGGCAGCTTCCCCCCCCCCCCCCCCCCGTATATGACCGGTTTTATAGAGCATTGTTGCGATTTCCCGTTTGCATGAAAATACTGTGACTGGAAAAAACATGACGTCATTAGTACTGTGCATCTTAGTTGAAAAGACAGCTCGAATCATTACTTGTAACAGACAATTCCGCTTGAAAGACATACAAAAAAAAAAATTAAGAGTATCGGGATTCCCACTGCACACACACACATACATACAAAATAATTAAGATTATCGAGATTACCATTGCGGATTTCAATAGAATCAGAATTATCGAGATTCACACTGCGGTCACACACACACACACAGACAAACCAACAAATATTACGACCTTAGTTATATAGATTCCTCTTCTGCCATCCGTAATCTATGTAGAGAGTTGGGCACTCCCATCCCATTCCTTCTTATCCCTTTAGCATTCAACCTCATTTGAGCTTTTTTGTTAGAGAGAGAGACTTTAGAATTAGACTTTATTAGGCCCAAGTTGATAAAAATAAAAATCAAAATATCTGTATATAGTATTCATCCTTACTCTCTTCTTCTTCTTCTTGAGAACTTCTTGAGATTGTTTGTTGTTACCATTCATTACTGTTTTTTTCCATCGTCTCATTGAAGATTTCTCTGGATCTCAATCAAGCACTTGAAACTAGTTTCTTTGTTGAAGCAGAAGCTGATTGGTGCCCTACTGGTCAAGTGTCCATTCGATTCTTGACCCCCGGTTCTTCCCGGATGACCAACTAAATCAAATTCTATCCCTTTCCTGCCTTGGGGTTGGAAGGAGAAGATGCTAGACCTCTTGGGAACGGACCATTCCACTTTGCCGTCATCGAGGTACCCTCTCGCCCCTCGCCCATTCCATGGTATGGTCCAGTATACTCAAAACCAGAAGAAATGCATAGGAATGGGAAAAACTTTTGAGCTGTATGTGCGTAAAGTATAATTACGATGCAGGAGCAACTTTCATGTTAAAAGCAGCTATAAACATGCGGTAGTTTCGTCACTCGTCAGCAAATTCAAGTGGTGTGTTCTGGCCGTCGTGAAAACTTAACTGCTTTTTAAGGTTTACGTTGCATGGCACGTATCAAATCGATTTATGTAAATCTTTAGCAATAGTGCCAACTTGGCTAGTGTTAGGCCATTTAGTGTTAAGGTAGTTCGAAGTTAGGAAACATCTTCCATAAACATTGATCTTAAAATGGAGCAGTTGGTGGAAAATTGAGACACCGCCATTTAAGGGAATATATTATTGCTAAGTTTAATTTTATGTATTTGACTTGGAGGTCAAATGAAGGTCGATGGGGGGGGGGGGCGCCCGTTGAGGCTTTATGGAACGTTGACAGAAACGTCATTGGCGCCAACCTCATTTACAGTGCAGTGGTCCGGGTTGCCACTGCGCTACACATTAGAGATTTTGCACAAATCCCAAATTCCAAAGACGGTGGATGTTGTAAAAAAAAGGTAGGAAATGAGGCCGCACTTGCATATGGTCTACATTTACAAAAAAAAAAATTCCTAAATTTGTGAGCAGCATGTCTTCGTCCCGTGAGAGTCATTTAAAATTTCAGCTGCCCGACTTGTCATTACGGGTGCGTCATAAGTTGTAAATACTTCCAAAGGAAGAGCATTTGTTCTTCAAAAATTTAGTATTGCACTGTAAGTGATGCCTCATCGTCAGCCCTTTATTTTTTTGTCACGTTTGTTTCTTTGGCGATCCTGCCGCGGGAAGAAAGCCTGGTGAAGGGCCTGTGCTAAGTAACCCTTAATTTAATTTTGAATCCTATGGGATACATACTATAAACACGGAAAAAACTAACACTGGTAGCCTAGAACACCCCCTTAAACTTACCGCAAGTCGCACTTGAGAAAGTTTGTACTTAAGTATATACTTTGCTCGCAAATGAAGTATTTACTCAAGTTACGTGGACTAGTCTAGAACGCCAGAGCTGAGTGTCAACTAATCACTTATACAAGTACCAATTCCGTCGTCATTGAAGTACAAAGTCTCATATTTCCACGCTCTGTAGAGCCAACTTAATGAATAGAACGTACGTATGTTACCAATTTACCATCAAGAGTGCAACCTCATTGCCGAGCTGGTTGCACACGCATGGGACTAATAATAGGAACAGCCAGAATTAAGAAAAAGGATTGCTATTGTTGATGAGTTAAACGCTGCCTTCGGTGTACCAAACTGACGAAGGACAGCTAAATAAATATCGGAAGCACATTGTTGCAATAGCGCTTACTTACCACGGAAAATGTCGAGGAAAAGTTCCCAAAACAGGTGGTGGCAGATGAGGAAACGAACCTGACCTCATCACAGAAAAGGTGGTTGGTTTGTGCAGTGACGAGATCCTGCCACTAAATAATGTCTGTGACAACGATGCACACGCAGAAATAGTTCACACAATAAACGTGAGTTAAAAAGAAGGGCCACCCCTCTATATCTGCACCGCTGAGACCTCTACTCAGGGTTTATCAGAGCTCCCAAAGAAGGCACAGGATTCAGGCAACCACGTTGATTCGACAGCCACTGTCTCATGGTAGCAACCCTTGTAATTAACCGGCTTTGTGCTGCACACAGACGTTACTGTATGAAAATGTACAACTATCATGGGCTGATCCATAATAACGGGCTTCAACATGTGAAAAGAGATCTGCAGTACATATTCGTTGTACATTCCCAGGCAACGTCACCTTCCAGTTACGAAATACTTGTCTTGTCTGTTCGGCACGGATATCAATGTGTGTGAAGTGTCTGACACTTGCGACATCTGGAAATTGTGGTCTGTGCATGGGTTCTCTTACTTTGTTATAGAATCTATATTGTACCGTTGTGTGCATGTTGCCCACGAGGAAGTGAACGTGAAGTTCCCATAAAGCAGCAATGATCCTGGCGACCCTTGCTACAGAGCGTGAAACGGTTTTCTGGGATAACCCCCACAGAGTCACCTACAATTTGCTGGTTGCTTCCTGTGGCAAAGTAACTTACTGCAATGAGTAATTGCTGCATTGTTGGAATCTAATTTTTACGCAGGATGTATTTTTCCAATGATATGCCATTGAGGAAAAATTTCAACATCCTGTAACAACGCCTGAAATGTTATTCAGGATATTGTGTTTCTATAACCAATTCCGCCTCGACGATCACTGAGATCTTGCTCATCCTGGGTCTCCCGCTGAGCTTCGCTGCACTACCAACTTGGTACTTCAGGGTATTCCACAGCGCACTTGGAAGATATTCAACCTTAAGGGCTTGCCAGTTCTAAGGGGATTCTCAGGGGATTGTGAAGAAGGGTCCCCATCCTGAGCAAAGCAGAAAGAACAGCCGAGTGATTAGCGTCCTCGTCTCCTAACCAATGACGGTCCGAATCGCATGACTGAACTAAGACTTTAAAAAACGCTCGAATTATCGAATGGTAACCAAGCACCGCGTAGCCAATCTAACACGACCTACAGAAAGGGAACGCGTCATAGGCAAGACCTGATACACACGTGCAAATACTTTTCCAATCGCCACGTAAGATTTCTGAGTGGTGAAGCTAGCTTTGGGGGCTTTATAGTGCGCGCGGCGTATCTTGAGTCCTGCAAGTACTTTGTGAGCGGCTACGTCTTCCTGGAGGGGGTGGCTTTAATCGATGGCCGCTATTGTTTTTGTAACCATCTTGGATATCAACAAGGCACTCTGCTACTGAAAACGTACAATCGATTATCTGTGTTCGTTCTGCGGA